>JAOXJJ010000395.1:4091556-4109683 GCA_025769935.1 Phoenix roebelenii | reverse complement strand
ATCTGTTCTGTTCTGTTCTGGCCCCGCCAATGGGGATTATACGTTGGACCTGTCGACTTGTAATCTATGAGGAACCAATTTCGACACCGTACCATCGGTGATTAGAATAGTAGTATTTGGTCACCGTACCATCGGTGCTTAATAATAGTGGTGTTTGGCACCTTGTGCAACCCATGCCACTGGGTTACGTGGCGTAGCCTATTATGTTGAGATTATGATATCAGAGTTTTTGTAAAAATGATAATAAATTTTATTAAAGAGAAAAATGATGTTATTTGTGATTTATTCCCGGTCATAATTTTGTGTTTTGATCTGATATGCTTTGACCCCACTTTGGGGTACTTTGTTGCTTACTGGGCTAGTGTAGCTCATTATTCTTTTTTCTCTATTTTTTCAGATCTAGAGACTTGATCGCACAGGATTGGGGAGTGTGTTAGATTTTCTGATGATTCCTTCACTTTTTGGTCCTTTAATTAGATTAGCTTGGACATTTGAATTATGTTGATATATGCTATTTTGAAATTATGGTAAGATTGCTTCTAAATACTTTAATTATTTATGTCAATTTTAAGTATCTGTATTTGATTTGATATGATCTGCTGCCTTGCACGCTTGTGCGATTCACCGTGCGGGCGTGCGACGTCTGCCGCACTCCAGGCTCGGGGCGTGACAAATACATTGTGTGGCCACAAGCGTGGTTTAGGTTACTTAGGGTCAACTAGGGATTAGAGGAGGCTAGGACCCTCCACCAGGGTCTATTGATGGAGTCGGGGAGGAGCTAGAGTTTCTTATATACCATCTGATGGAGTCGGGGAGGAGCTAGAGTTAGTCTCCTCGTCTAGCTCAAAAGGGGGAACCCTTCTTCGCAAAGAAGCCGAGCCTCAAACATAATCTAGTCCACCTAGTGAATTTGAAGAGACCGAGGATGCATACTAGTCATTATCGCTTGAAAGTTCCTAAGTTGTATAGTGCATGTGCACTTATGTTGAACTTCACTTTGTAGTCCATTTTAATAAAAATAATAGATATATCCATTGATCGTGACCAGGCAGAGAAAATCATTGATCTCATTGTAATATTATTACATTAGATGTGGCTCACTACTCAATAAGGTGTCCTACAAGATTGGCAGAACTGGTATCGGGTATCGTACCGATTTGTCGGTGGCCCAACTCAGTACGGATCGTGCCAGACCTGTACCGACGGAGGAGACGGCACGCAGCCTATGAGAGAGAGGGAGAGAAGGGGAGAGAAGGAGGGAGAGGGAGGGATGCCGACGGATGGTCGGCGGAGGCCGGCCTCGGCCGTAGGAAGCAAGGTCAAGCTTGCTTCCTCTGTTTCGAATGGAACAGAGGTCCGACCGCGGCCTTAAAAAAATTTACGATTTCAGGTGAAGTTGGCAAATCACTTACCAGCTTCAATAAAAAAATCACAAAATTTTAAATAATTGAATAATATTCATATCTTCATCAAAACCCAATTAAATTCATATGACCAAAAGCTTAAGATCCTCGAATGGAAGATGGGCTCGAGAGAATACTGATGCGTTCGATACCAACCCTTGCCGAGCTGAGGCATCGGCTGCCCCATGGCGTCATTGGCGAAGTACTCGCAGAGGTCGGTCCATGGGAGAAGATCTCGGCATTGTGCCATGAGATCTCTATTGAATTTTGAGGGGAGATCATAGACGAAGATACCCCGATTATCGCATGATCTTTGGGTTTCGACATGCATGCCTTTCGATGCCCAGGAGCGCTGTTCTTGCACTTGTTCTTCAACCACCTTGACGGCATTGGCTATCTCGTCCTCCCGAATGCCACCGGCTGGGTTGTGGATGATGGTACGGTTTCGGTTGGTGGGGATGTTGAGGGAGTCCAGTACTTCAAGTAAATCGAAGCGGGGATTGGCGCCGCCAGAGATGCAGTAATGGTGGACTTTCCGGGAGGAGACACAGAGGTGGAAGGAGTTGGTCACTAGCAAGGAGTAGCACCAGAAGGAGAGGAGGATAAAAAGAAAGAAGGTGGTGGGAATTTGAAGACACCCCTTTGGCTTTGTCGTTGAGAGAGTTTGCTCCTCCGTGACTGGGCGGGATGCTTGTGTTCTTCTTCTCATCAGGGAGAGAGCCATGATAGGCAGGGGAAAGCAGGCCATTGGTGGGGGATAATGCCAAGTTTTTATACTGACCAAGTAATGTTCTTCACTATCTTCTCTCTTTCTTTTGTTTTTGTTTTCCTTCATTGCACAGAAACAAACTTGCAGTCACGTTATGGTACAATTATGGGAGGATAAGATGATTCCATGATCTAATATATTTGACTTGCAAGTAGTTTTTGGAAGTCTTAGGAATGTTGGCTTTGGACAGATCAGCTCCTTTAAAAAGTTGGCGCATCAAATTAGGTGAGATTCGGAAGATAAACTTAAGTATCACTGATGGAGAATTGAGTCTAGTTTGTGGCTGGGTTCAATGTTTAAATGCGTCATTACTTGGCTACATTTGAAGTCGGATCGAGCTGAAGGTAGACATGGTACCAACTTAACACAATCAAATCACGACGTGCTCTCAATAACTTGGCCTGACTCTTCGAAAACCATTGTTCAGGTGATGATGTAAGATTTGGGTTTAATTCTCACCAGAAACTAGTCCACGTTGTTGGACTCTGGAAGTAATTTGGAAGCTAATCCAGGCCACTGAATTCCCTCAACACCAGAAAGTTTGATCAGCCAAAATGACCTACAGATTCGGTGCACCATTTGAACAAGGTTTTCGTGAATGGCTCATTTTCAACTGCTCAGCCATGCTCTAGTCTGAATCTTAAGTTCCAAATAATTTAAAACGATTGTTGAAGAGATAACTTGTTATACTCTATATATAATGGCAATGAGCTTGTGCTCAATTGAAAGCCATTGGAGTGGATTGCCAACTAAACACAGGCATCAGGTTGATCAGCCACGGTCATTTTCTGGGTGCAAAACAGGCTTAACCTGCATCCTGCCCATTTTAGACAACTGGAGCTAAATATCAATCAGCAGATGGGCGAGCAGTCATTTACACACAGGCGGGTAACAGTGAAATGCTTGGAGAGGGGGATTTAGTGTGGACTTAGAAAAGAATGTCCATGGATTTATCTAACTTGTTCTTCAAAACAGAAAAAGTTTGTTTTGGTTCAGCATTCCAGTTAGCCACTTAAGGTTGTGCAGAGTTCAAAAAACCAGAGTTTGATAAATAGAAACATTATGCAGTAAACTTACGACCTGTTTACTACTGCCTTCTGTGAGGACCAAGATTATCTGAGTAATAAATTTATCTCCATTTTGGTTGTCCTTCAATCAGTGTCTCTAAAACCTCGAATCTAAATCTCTTAACTCTTGAGGGTTTTGCTATGGCCACTTTCTCCTGTGAATGTACAATTAGCCTTCAGACTTCCCAAAGAAATGATCAATCTGAGATTGACCACTTTGTTTCGCTCCATGATAATTCTTTGACTGTGATGTTTGTGACTTATTGACCTGCATGAAGACCATGAAGAAATTGGAGGTACTCAGGTATAAGAATGGAATAAATCAAACAGAGGATTATGTTGCTTGCTTACAAATGAATGCTCTACTTTTTCTCTGAAAAGTATAAGAGAAAAAAAACTTCAGAACAGTGGTTCTTATACCTGGTCATGAGCTCTCAGCACTTTGACCCTTCCACCTCTCCCATCAGCTCCAACTGCAATCAAATCCTCATTTCTCTTTGCTGATTGCATTCTAAGATACAAGGAAACGTTCGAAACCTGCTTGCACCACTTCCCCACACTTCTGTTGCCACCTTCAGGACCAAAGATTCCACCAGGAAACCATGCATCACCTATGAATTATAGTGCACGGGAAGAAGTAGAATTATTTACAACCAATGTAAATCAGTTCAAGTGAAATGCATAAACTTACAGGTGAAATGACCACTTTAAAGAACAAACTACATAGAAATTTTATTTCTAAAAGACCGTGTATAGTTCCTGTAGTTTAATTTAAGCTCAAGTTAATCTGGTAGGAAGCTGCAAAGAACACCAGTTCAAAATTTATTGGATTACTATATGGGCAATGAGTTGTCAGGGGCATTGTTGCTCAATAAGCAGGGTTTTCTCAACAGGAATCAACTACTTGAATGCCAGCCTGCTAGTCGGGACTTGAATGGTTTTCTCAACAAGAATCAATTACTTGAATGCTTGAATTCCAGCCTGCTAGTTGGGACTTGAATGGTTTTCTCAACAAGAATCAATTACTTGAATGCCAGCCTGCTAGTCAGGACTTGAATTGTTAAAGTTGGTCATAGCCCTGCTCTTTTCACTCTAATTGTGAATAGGCTAAAGCTTTGTCAGCCTGAAAATAAGCATAAAAAGTGTACACAATATATGGTCTGAAGAGTCCTTAAGGCATTTTAGCTTGAGAGGTACTTTGGGATCTTTTTTAAAATAAATAGTATAACACCATCACATCACTTTTCTAAGCAAGTTGTAAGCACTAAATCTTAACAGACAAATTAAGAAAAAAAAAGGTAGATATATGGTTTCCTTCCCTAAGTGGTGAATGTTCCATTTTGATATGTTTATAAAGTTAGGGAAAGTAAACAACTTTTTTTTAACAAGGAACTTGATGATCATCTTGAAACCCTGTACTAATCAAGTCATTTTTACCACTCCCTGCTTAAGATTCTAAGAAAGTAAAGACTTACCAGGGGAAGCAACTGAATCATGAGCCTGAGTTTCCCTTTTGATTGCCATTGAAGGTGATTGCCTGGCGATATCATCAATAAGCAAAATTTCTTTAGTCCGAGACAAACTTTCTATCTGCGTCCCACTTCTATCTACAACTTTTTCTAGAGAGCCCTTCTCATCATTTTTCATATTAATGCCTGAGTTCCAGGATTCATGCCTAATGTGCTTGTAAGTGGAGGAAGCCTCTGTATTAGGTATCTGTGCTGCATTTCTCTCTACAACTCTTTCCAGAGAACCCTTCTCATCATTATTGATATTAATGCTTGAGTTCCAGGATTCATGCCTGATATGCTTGTAAGTAGAGGAAGCCTGTTTATTAGGATAAGCATCCCCCGACATAGATGACTTATGGAGATCTTCATTCTTGTCAGATTCAGCTTGATTTTTGCCAACAGAAATAGGAGTTGAATGCTTAAATAAGTTTGTAGATGGTTCAAGAGCAACCTCATCCATAAGGAAGCTAGAATCAGCATCTAGATCTATTACATAGTCATTATCCTTGAAACTAGATGAAATCAAGTTGTTTTGGAGTACAGGACCTTTGGCACTTCCTTTAAAATGATGAGGGTCATGCTCAGCAGGCTTCTCAGTTTGATCTTCCAATAAATGATTGTCAGTGCATGGATAACTTAGGTTCCCATTGACACAACTGAAATTTATCCCTTCAGCTTTAATTCTTTTTGAAGCCTTCAAATTCCTCAGGATTTCATTCTCTTTTTCTTCAAGAGCCCCCTCCACCTCTTGCAATCGTAACTGAAATAGATAATAAACAACAAGACTTTCCAGTTTAATTGTTTGAAAATACATATAAAAATAGCAAGGGGATAGTAAGTAACTTACTTGAAGTTTTTTTATCTTTTCTTTAGCCTTATCAAGTTTCATCTGACTGCGAGTCTCTGCCCTTCCTAAGAGGTTGCATTGAGCCAACAGTTCCTTATAGCTCCTATAAAAGCCATGCAAGGTTAATAAAATACAGTTAATTGACGCTCTTTTTTATTAGTCATAATTGGCTTAGTTAGAGTACCTGTTGCAAAACTGGAACACACAATAAATCCCATGGAAGACTAAGAAACTTACAAGCATGCAATAAGAAAATAATTGACATTCTCCCTACATCACTGTCCAATACTTCATTGTAATCAGAATTTCAAATGACCGATGGTAGCATTTTTAGAGTATTATAAAAGACCAAATCATGCATACTGGATTTTTGAAGAGACTATGGACACATGCATCACTTGATAGCTGTTACATGCTCAACACCCATAGTGGTCTCATTTTCCCTTAGAGTACGTTGAGATTGTACAAGTGCTTCTCAGAATCTGAGTTTTGGGATAAATGCAATGGAAATACCTGGCTATACATGGATGTATCTCGATCCATTATGCATAGCATGAAGAAAACAGGCACTAGTAGGCTAAAGGGAAATTTGCCTTGAAATACAGCTCCACCTCCCAAGATATGGATATACTTTGAAATCATTCGAGAATAACAATGGCATTATTTAAAATATAAGATAAAATCAAAACCCTATCATATTACAATTTTTTAACAATTGAATCATGTACTATTATGGCCATTATAGGCATTATAATGGAAAACATCAGTTGATCTTTACACTAAAAAGAGCACCGAAAGCCACAGGCAGCAAAGATCCAAAAGGAAAAAAAATAGAAAAGGTTCTCACGGAACACAACCCAAAATCCCAGACAAAAAAGAAAGAGAGATGAAGAGGACAAAAAAAAAGTAAAACAAGAAGGGTGGAGAAGCTTGTTAAGGTCAAGTTTTGGTGAAGATCACCAAAGGTCTATCGATATTAATTTCACAAAAATCGAGCAACAAAAACCATCACCTAGTTAAGTTCCTCTTATTTGAGAGAGTTCAAAGCAAACTAGCTGAAGTTTTTCTTAAATATAAAACCAAATTTCTTTCCAAGATCCAAAAGTTCAGCAGGTCAAGTTTCTTTACAGCCAATAAGTCTTGGAGTCCGAGGGAGTCAAGAGTGGTGAAGACATGAGGCAGCCTACCTTAAATGCAGAAGATTTGGCTACAGAGTTCTTGTTAAGTCAAGCACTTTTTAAGTGCTTGCAGCTAATGGAATAAAGAAAATAAGACAAGATCTAAGAAATAAAGTGTCAATCAAGATGTTCTTGAAATGAAAAACCTTGAAAGGAGAGAGAATCACTATAAATAAAGCCTTTATAGTGGAACTAAAAAGCCCAAGAAGAAACTCTATAAATAAAGGTGAATGGTTAGTAGGAAAGGGGTGGGAATCCTCTCAAAGCCCCCAATTAACTTCTTGTCACAATAGCCAACATACCACTTCTCTCTCTTTTTCCACAATCTTTTTTCTTATTCATTTAATGTATTTGGTTTCTTAAATTTTTGGCATAAGAGTAATCATGAAACTTTTTTCTTTACCAAGATCGTGCTTGTAAGATAGAAGCCAAAAGAACCATATTGCAAAGCCCCCCGCATGAGAAGACAGCAACAACTTGCATTGTCCAAGTCTAGGTCACCTATTACTTTGTTATTTCTCTCATTATATTTTAATGATTGCATGCTAATATTTTCAAAAGTTCTTTTAACAAAAGGTTCTTTATTTAATTTAGTTTCCTTTCACAAGGTTTTCTAAGTAATAATCTAAGAAATATAACTCGCAAAAACGGGAGGGAGAGAAGGGGGTGGAAATAGAGGTAGGACAAGGCAGGGGCTTCCTGACCTCAAAGGGCTAAGGAGCCCAAAAAGGGCCAACGGCAAGGGTTTGGGTTAGAGTTTGTTCAAATTTCTCGTAAGAAAGACAGTTAGGATTAGAGTTAGTTTTATTTTTTTATTCTTTTCTTTTATTTGTCCCTTTTCTCTATTCTATCTCTTGGATTGATGGGAATTTTGGTTGGTGGATTTGGTTTTCTTTCTATTTTTTTTTAATTTGGAACTCTAGAAGAAGTGAAGAGAGATGGCAAATACATGATAGAGAAGCATGAATGATTATCCTAGTGACATGCAAAAAAAAATTATTATCTCAATTGGAGAGCTAATGAGAGAATCAGGATAAGGATCACTCTAGTTCAAAAAAAAGGACAAGTAGGGGTGGCAAGGTTGAAGAGGGCAAACACCAAAGCCGAAGGGACAAAAGGGAGAGCGAGATAGGTGGGAAGGGATTGAGAGAATTGAATTTAACAAAGGTAAGGGGGAGAATAAAAGTGAAAGGAAGCAAAATGGTAAGTAGAGATTGAATTAGATAGGATCCAAGGTGATGCACATATCAAACACAGCTATACAGAGTGAAGTCCTTACGATATAGAGGATCGCCTAAGTCAGCAAAATTGAACACATTAGCAACAAAGCTACTACGGAAGCTGATAGTGCTATTGTTGGAACTATCACAACGAAAATTTATTATCTAAATTGAAGAGTTAATGGGAGAATCAGGATAAGGATCAGCCTAGTTCAAAAAAGAGATAAGTAGGGGTGGCAAGGTTGAAGAGGGCGACACCACGACCGAAGGGACAAAAGGGAGAATAGGGTACGTGGGGAGGGATTGAGAAAATTGAATTTAGCAAAGGTAAGGGAGAGAATAAAAGTGATAAAAAGTAAAATGGTAAGTAGGGAATGAATTAGATAGGATCCAAAGTGATACACTTATCAAACACAACCATACAGAAGTGAAGTCCTTGCGGCATGAAGGATCACCCAAGTCAGCAAAATTGAACACTTAACAACAACGCTACTACGGAAGCTGATATTACTATTGTTGGAACCATCACCACCTTCACCGAAAAAATTAAACTAGTCAAAGCAAACTTCTCCGAACCGATATTGGATGGTGTATGAACCGGCAAGTAGTTCAACATAGAACAGATCCATACCGTGCCATAATGGGGCATACCAATATAGGGAAAGTTAGACAGAGAGGGAGAATGGGAGAAAAGGAGAGAGGGAGGGAGGGGGAGGGAGAGGGCTGAGGGAACCCTAACTCTAGCCCTAGTGAGAAAGCGAGCAAGAGAGAAAGGAAGGATGGGCAAGGGTCGGGACACCCTAACCCTAAGCTAAGCAAGTGTGCAGGATAGAAAGAGAGAGGGAGAGGGTGAGAAGCTTACCACTCTTAGACCATCACGAGCAACAGCAGTGAAGGGGGCCCTAGGGCAGTGTTCACAAGTGAACGAGGGAGGGGCGAGGAGGGCGTTTAATTGAGTTAGGGAGGGTTCAGCCTCTGTACCTAACTAATATAGAACCTTTCCAATTCCATATTAGTTCAGCTCCATACATCCGGAGTCATGTGGTTTGAGACGGTACAATGAACCATGAGTCAAAATCTTCCTAAGGCCACTCTAATGGATCCAAAGGGATCAAAGGAGAAGGGAAACAGAAGTAATGTCAAGAATATCAACTCTAACTTAAAATTTGACATCTCCAATAATTTAACATCCATGATTTGAGAAATATAGTTAGTCAATTCTATGAAATGAATTAAAAAAGGTATGAAAAATCCACTAGCCCTAAAATATATAGTTCGCTAACTTGGTGAAGAATCCTAAAACTACTAGAAATCTTGGTAACAAACTCGTGATTGACAAAAAGGAGATTGGAGAAGCTATAGGTGACTCTTGAATACAGCAATGTTGATAGGAGAGAGTGAATTAGCCACATTAAGAATCCCATAATGGAAGAGCCTAAAGATCTCCAGCCTCAAAGGCAAGGAGATGAAGAACTTCTGGTCGTTGATTCATCAAACATTCTAGCTTAAAGTGTGGCAATTTATTTCGTAAGAAAGGATACATGAGACATTCACTACAAGCCATTCTACCAAGTCAACCTCTTCCACATAAATGTATGCACATTGTTGAAATAGGAGAGGCACCAAACCATTTCCTAGGTCAGCAAGAGGAAAGTCAATGTCTGCCATTGGTACAGAAAGAGAGGGGGAGGGCATGTAGGTGGAGTAGATGGACAAGGTGAAGCAAAAGGCAAGCAAAGAAGGAATTAGTGGATCAAAAGTGGGGCGGTGAAAATGATCATGAACAAAGCTACCACAAGAGAAGAAGGTTAGAGCATTTCTACATTTGCAGTTGAAATACCTTGCTTCTCCACACCAAAAGCAAAACCCAAATTTAAGAAGGAGAAAAAGATGGTTTAACTTATCAAAAAGAATGGTTGGTTGCAACCTTAATAGGAAGCAAAACCACCATCATTAGGCCTCAAGACCTGGACAGCCAAAAGGCTGCAAAGGGTCTTCCTTATGGTAGTTTACAATGCCAAGGGGACATGGCAGGCAAAGGTCAAGATGAAATTTTAAGCAAATTAAGAATTTTATATGAAGAGTCAAATCAATTATCTTCAAGATACAGTAAATTTCCTATGTATGTAGCTTTTTCTAGATCTCCTTCTAAAAAAATCTATATAACTCATCTCATATATTTTGATAAATACAAACCATTTTCTTATGCATATTTAATAAATCAAAATAAAATTTGCCATTAGAATATATGAAACTTAATAAAAATGAATTTTTTCATCCTACTTTAATTGAATCCAATTCAGAGAGAATTGCGGCTTGGGTGCCACGAGCTCAAAACACAAAAACACCCTCTCTGTACATTGGGTAAAGCTGCATAAATTTGACGCTCCTCAAATGCCGCAATGGCAGGAGCCTGGTGCATTAAGGTGCCCTTTTTAAGAGCGGATTGCAAATTACAAATTCAAACTTGAACCAAACAAACCAGGTAACCATGGAGTGAATCAACCATAGTACATCTCTACTATTATAAGGAGATGTAATCCACCTTCCAAGTTTAAATCAACGTCTTACCCCTCCTCTGTTTTGTCTCTCCTTTCACTGCAACATCGATGTTTTCTGTTGTAAGAGTACCATCCATGGGACAATGCAAACCCTCAAGGCATGGATCACACCTATTTATCAATCATTCCAACCTCTTAATCAAGTTGCATGCAGCATATGTGTGAATGCCACTTTGTAAAAAGCAAATCATGGATCTGTCTTTTGTGCCCTCTAAACAATATTTCCAAACAAAATAAAAGATGGCAAATAACATGCTCTCATATGCTATCATAGTTGAATCAAATTGATATAACTAAGCTCTACTTGTCACCAATTAGCCACTAAAAAAATCATGAACAAGATAAATTTCTTAGAGCATTAAAAAACTTAAATTTCTTAGAGCATTAAAAAACTTACTTATTGCGAAGGGCAAGGGACCTCTTCAGAACCTGTACTGCATTCTCATGGTTGCCACCATGACCAAGCGATGCAAGTTTCACCATCTCTTCCTCCTCCAAGTTCAGATCTGTTGCCCTGAACCATTAGGAAGTAGGAACTAAATAAGAATGAGAAAATGATGACCATTGCGAGCCAAATTAACAAGTCCTTTTTTTTTTGAGCAATAACTCATACAGTTTAATGGCAGCAAGCTCCTTGGCCAACCCCAAACTCCTCTCATGTAGCTTCGTGCACTCCAACGATTTCCTAGACAGTTCCTGGCCCAAGCGCCCTCTTGTCAACATAGGGCATTACAAGAAAGACCGATAACTCCGAATCAGCATCAAAAAAAAAAAAAAACGAATAAAATATCACCTCTATTTTCATATGTAGAAACTGCTGGACGCACTCTTTCTCTTTCATGATCTCTTCTCTTCTTGCCTCCTCCCTTTTCGCCAACTCTTTCCATGCAGTCACCTGAAGCAATATTATATTAAATAAATTTGCATTAAAGAGAAGAAGAAAAGAAATTCGTATTCATACCTCATCATTCAGTTTGCCGAGATGCGTCTGCTGGTTCTCGAAATTGGAGGTGAGGGCCGAAAGCTTCAACTCCAATCTCCTTACCTCCTCAGTCAATGCCTCGGCATCAGCCTCGGAAGAAAGCTTCTGGGAGGAGGGAAATTGTGGGGGGTCGCCGGTTGACTGGAAGTAGAGGCGGATGGGGGAGTGATGGGCGCAGAACTGCTTGCAGACAGGACAGGTGGGCTTCTTCCCTTCCGGGCAGTATTCCAGCCATTGTTGGATGCTTTGTTTATTGAAACAGATGAGAGATATTAGAAGAAATCTACGGAGAGGAGAAGAGGGAGGGGAAGAGATAAGATAGAGGTGGGTACCAGAGCTCGTGGAAGACGTGGCCGCAGATGGGGATGGCTTGGACTTCTTCGACGATGAGGTTGAGGTCTTCGTAGCAGATGGTGCAGATGGGCTTAGAAGCGGCGTTCATGCCTGGCCGCGGCGCTTCCTCCTTCCCTGCCTTCGAGCCAAAGGAATTTGTTTCCTTTTTATTTTTCGATTCAAGAAGCCTGGGAAGCGGCGCGGAGTTTCGAAGGACGAGGAAAAGGTGGCGGGAAAGGAAAATGGGTGGGCGGTGCGAGTGCGGAGGCGAAAACGGTCGACTCGGGTCTCCGCATCATAATGCCACCGAGCCCAATTATTCTGTGCCAGGATTGGGCCCGGTGTACAACATGGTTCACATGGAGCCCGCGGAAAGGCTTGGCCAAAGTATCTTTGAAGAAAAATTATTCATAAGCCCTAATCTAGGAGCTCGTTTGGTTCACGGGAAAAAAAAAAAATATATGGTCAACAGAAAAGTGAAGAGATATCTTTTCTTTGATTGAAGTTTTCAAATAAGAGAGACGGAAAAGTTGTATCCCCGTAAAAATATAATTTCCACGTTTCATGAAAAAAAAAATTCCATAAAAAATATGGAAAAGTTACTTTTCCGTGAGCTGGAAATCGAAACATTTTAATTTTTTCCCAAAAAGGCCCTTCAGCTATCCTTATTTGATCCAAAGCATTAAGATCTAATTTTTATTAAGGGTATAATAGGAATTACACATAATTTTTTCAGAAAAAAAGGATGGTCAACCAAACATAAGTACTCTATAAATCTTTCACTTTTCTATAATTAACAAAACATACCAAAAGTACTTTTTCAGGTATCCTCTTATCAGGAATCTGCTTTTCAGAAATTATATTTGTATGAGGAAAAATGTTTTTCATGAACCAAACAAGCCCTACATGATATTTGATATGCCTCTGGTCCGACCTTTCTTACCATCATCTGAACCGATTGATAGTAACTCGCCACATGGTCCTCATTTAAGGTGTCATAAAGTTATTTAAATTTTCTCCAATGGACAACAATTACGGCCTAGCCCACAATGCAAAATGTGTAGCAAGTTTGTGTTTACCGGGCAATTAAGGCGCATATTCGTCTCGCTAGGAACGGATTCCAACCCTCATCCTATATAAAGTGTCTAAAGGACCTTCAGATGGCTCTCTCTCACTGCCGCTCGTATTTTGAAATCTCTGTTGTTTTTGCAAAATTTCTGTCTGAATTAGACATCAAAGACCCTTCCGCCGAACAAACTCCGACAATCCTCAGCTGTGGACTTTCTTTCTTATTTCCAAGTCAACAATTAGTATCAATTTCTTCTTCCGAGCACAATCACCGTTGACCACTCTCATCAGCTTATCTCACCTGAAGCTCTTCCGACCTCTTCAAGCCCGGTTAAAACTTTTTGATCTCGACTTCCGACCTCTTCTCTCCTATCTCCTGTATCTCTTAATCGGTAGCAAGGCTAGTTGATATAGAGACAAGATGGGAAAGGAGCTGATAGGAGGCAAAATGGAACATCCTGCTTAGGGCAAAGGATCATCCCATCCTGGGCATACCACAACACTGATTAGGCAGGACCACGGTCCTGTTCAAAACCAGCTTGATCTCGAACTCCGCCGAAGGCTCACTTGACCTTGGCCGGATCTCTCCACTGCTACAACCTGCAACAACCTCTTCTGAAGAGTCTTCTTCGCTGCTTCACTATATCAGTTTTTCAACATCAGAGGGATTAGATGCAGCTTTGCTTCCTCTATATAGAATCTGAAGGCGCCTTTAAAGTTTAAATGTTTCATGTGGCTCTGTAGAAGAAATTAAGTACTAAGTATATCCTTGGAAGGAAGACTAGAAAGAATCTAAGAGGCTGTGAGTTGTGCCACCAAGCACCTGAAATGGTTGATCATATGTTCTCTACTTTTTCTTTTTCTTTTTCTTTTTCTTTTTCTTTGGAAGAGGAGAAGGTAAAGCACTTCCACCTTGCTTTATTAATTCAGAAGAAGATATTTACAGAAAATTATGAACAAAAGAAGTGAAAAGAGGACCAAAGATGCTAGTTTGCTTCACAGAAGCTGATGCCAATGCTCACCCTTCTCTGAAGATGAGACTCCCCAACCGTGGAAGGACTGAAGAATTTTCCACAGCAGCGTAAAAATCAAACACTATCTTCTGAGAAACAGTCGGCCGTTCCTTTCTTCCCAGACCTCCCAACATAGTGTTGCAAGGAGTTGATCTCCAGGTCCTGAATATTCGGAGGCCACCCTCTCGAATTCAGTTGAGTTTTGAAAGTTCTCCAAATGCTCTTGGTGAAAGGACATCCTGTGAGCAAGTGAGACACTGTTTCCGATCTAGCTCCACAAAGGATGCACCCCGACCTCATATGCCACTCTTTCTTTGCTAATACAATCCAACTTACTCCTCGTAAGAAGTAAGAAACTTCATTTTTTGAGCACCAGAAATAAATAGGTGTGAATTGAAAAGTCTGCGTAGGATAGTTTTCATGGAAGAGGAGATGCAATTTTCAACATTGCTTATCCCATACATTTGGACATTGAGGTAAGTGCCAGCAAAATGGAGGAAATAACATTTTATGGGCAACCAAATTCACAGCGTGAATTTCTTCGATACTGTTGGAGTATTCATACTTAGTTACTTATAGTCACAAGTTTGGTGTTTAGAAATAATTCCGCAAGGTTTTAATTTCTAAGTTTGAAAAAAAAATAAAAAATATTTCCTATAAAATATATTTTTATATAAAAAAATATATGTAAAATTAAATCTAACTATATGTATAGTTTCATGTTATATCATCTCCAAGATTGTAAAAGAAAAACATGCAACCAAAGGAAAAATAGACTGAAAAAAAGGGCAAGGATTTAGGATATTCAAAATTCAAGAAAATACAGAAATCTTGTCTATTAAAAGAGGAGTTAAAATAAAAGCTAATGGAAAAGGCGAAAAATTGAGAAGCCCCTTGAAACTAGGCTCCGAGACTAACAAATTATTGGCTTATTAGTTCTCCCGCGTCGTGCAGGTGTGGGCTGTGGAGGGATTCAAATATGTCTCTCCTACCTATCTAGATCGGAGCCTAAGCTCCTAAATAGGTGGAGCTGCTATTGTCACGCCCCAAACGTATTATCGAGTTGGCACATGGTATAGCTGCACACTTTCTAAAATAAAACTCTAGAGAATATGATAAGCCTAAAGTGAACAATATCCACATAATGCCCGCAAATATAATTAAATCGATCCAATAAAACCACTAACATTAAATATTCAGCTAGTTCAATTACTAAGTTTTAGATGTGCATTGATATCAGCAAAATAAAAAAAGATAACTAGCTAACTAAATACTAGCCACACAAATTTCACGTCTCTCCCATTTGAAACTACACCTCCTGCAACTTTGGAAAAAAAATCTATAGAAGAATATAAACTTTTCCAGCCCAATAAGAATATGGAACTGCTATATTATAAGTAATAAAAAAATAATTAATGAACAATATTAGATAAAATAAATACCATATCGATATTTGAAAAGCTCATACAAATAATATGCACATAAGCTCTTATTATCATTTTATCTATGAAGCACATATATATATATAATTTAACCAACTATTCAATAATAGTTTTTTATGTCATGTCATTTGTTTTTCGTTAACTTGATTTTCAGATTTTATAGAAATATTTTTCAGCTTTGGACTAACCAAAATCATGACCCGATCCAAGACTATTAAACAAAACTCTACATGTAAACCCGTGGAGGCTATCCCATACATAAGCTTGTGGAGGCTATTTCACACATAAGTCCATGAAGACTATCCCACGCATAAGCTCAGGGAGGTTATTCTATGACGAAGTTAGTCCAAACCATATCTTATTCATCTGATTTACATGTTGCTCTTGTTAAATCAATTTTCACTTATACAATACATTTCTCTCAAATTCAAGGTATCATTATTTACATAATTATATTTTTAATATCTGATACATATAATAACCATACAAATATATTTATATTGAAAATCATATAAAACATACCATTATATGCCAAACCAAATCTATCGATATAAATCTCACGATACAATTCTTACGATGCAAATCTCATAATACAAATCTAGTGGTGTATATATATATATATATTGATGATCAAGTATATGAATTGTTATCTCAACTTCTAACAACTCGCACAATCCATACCTCATTTAGAAACCACAGTGTCAAGAACCCTGCTCAACCATTTTCCTATCTTGCAAATCGTTTCCCGACTGTGCCAAATAAAATAATAAAATAAAAATCATAAACTAAAAGTCCACTACCTAGAACCCTCTACTAGGGTTCACGGGCGGTATACCATCACGTCTCCTGATCCTTCATCCACATCTTTTGCCCAGCTAGAGAGAGAGGAGAGATAAAGGATTGAGAGAGGAGAGACAGAGAGAGGAGAGAGAAGAGAGAGAAAGCCTTCTTCTCTCCTCAAAATTGGGGAGATATCTTCCTCCCTCTCCTTCTCAACCCAAGCCATGGAGGAGCCAATGGATGACGGCCCACAGTAGCCCCCGACAGCGGCGACAGTGACAACCCCAAGCACCGAGCCGCGACATGCGGCTGTCGACAACCCAAGAAAAAGAGTAGGAAATAGGGACATCCTTGTTTCATTCTTTTCCGGCTGCTTTTGACCAAAAAGAAGTAGCGACCCTGGCCATCAAACCAAGAAACCAAGAGGAAGAAGTCTGACCCCTTACTTTAGTCCGACATAGTTATGGCGGCCCTTCCTAGCAAAGATCGAAAGAGAAATTCGGCAAAAAGGCTAAGAAATTAGAGGAATGGTTCTCCGAATAGGTTACCCGAACTAGAGAGAAAATGGAGGAATTCGGACGTTGGTGCTTGGTCGAGGTGGCATGCCGGTCACCAAAGAGGAAGAAGGAAGGAGGTGAAGAGGTAAGTGGTGAGGGATCAATCGAAGGGGAGGGGGCTGTAGCTTTCCTCTCTTTAGCCATAGGATTCCAAAAGGATACATATTTGAAGGTCGCGTGCAACTACAGGCTTTGTTATCTTTATTGGCACTCTTTTTTTGTTTTATGTAAAGGGAGGTAAAAAATTGCCACCCATTCATTATTGGTAATAAGAGAGCATGCACAAAAGAGTTATTTATGGAGGCGGAAAGGTTTTTGTAATCTTTCCATGATGATAGGGTATATCACACAAAGAAGAACATGGGGATTCAAAAAATTTAGCAGGAGAACCAGCTCAGAATCTCCATCGCCGCAGAATTTATTTTAACAAGGCCGTGAACTCAAATTAGACAATAGCATGAAGAAACTCTAGTGTTCTTGAGAAGGAACATGAGAATAATTGGTTGATATGTTCTTGAGAAGTGGTTCAATCTCCAGTCAAGACAAAAGTAATTGAAGCTATGCCGGGGATGAAGTACTCCAAGAGAAATTACAAGGTGGTGTAAACGTGATCCACAGACTCTTTTGCATGTTGGCTTAGCACACAACCGCGAAGATACTTCCCATGTTTTTTTCCAAGAATTTATTTAGTATTATTTTCCCTTTTCCAACATAACCACAAGACATATTTTATGTTAAGAGGTTGAGAGAGCTTCCAAAGTGATTTTGCAAAGTAAATTTGATACCTCTAGTATTCAAAAGAAAATGATAGAGGGAAGTTATGGAGAAATAAGAATTACATAAGAACTCGGGAGAAGAACTGGGACCATCTAACAACTAATGAAGTTACGGTTACCATCCCAAACTTCTAAACAAGAATCAAACAAATTGATATAAGATGCTTGATTACCAAGAGTTTCCCTTGTCATCATAACTTTCATGATCATCAAAACTAGAGAATTAGGGAGCAAAAGCCATTCAGAATTTCCACTATAATTACATGCAGACCTTGACTTTAAACTGCAATAAAGTAATATAAATCAGAACTACTCTATTGTCACAATTGAGGATCTCACTCCAAAACCACATATCCGGAGAATGCTATTTGAATTTCTTGGTGCTACATAAGTACTTAAGATTTACCTAGTGCATAGCTGATGTAAGACTAAATACATACCTGCACGGATCCTCACATGCTCTCTTTATTAATCTTTAATATCCTTGTTGGACTAAGAATCTAAATCCATTCAAATTTAATCATAAACATCACTATCGATTCATGATTAATCTTTATAAACTCGTGCTGCATTGTTTTCTAGTTTATATAGGCCATAAGTAGAGTTCGCTTTAATACTAT
>JAOXJJ010000395.1:4078508-4091456 GCA_025769935.1 Phoenix roebelenii | reverse complement strand
AACTTTCATGATCATCAAAACTAGAGAATTAGGGAGCAAAAGCCATTCAGAATTTCCACTATAATTACATGCAGACCCTGACTTTAAACTGCAATAAAGTAATATAAATCAGAACTACTCTATTGTCACAATTGAGGACCTCACTCCAAAACCACATATCCGGAGGATGCTATTTGAATTTCTTGGTAGTACACAAGTACTTAAGATTTACCTAGTGCATAGCTGATGTGAGACTAAATACATACCTGCACGGATCTTCACATGCTCTCTTTATTAATCTTTAATATCTTTGTTGGACTAAGAATCTAAATCCATTCAAATTTAATCATAAACATCACTATCGATTCGTGATTAATCTTTATAAACTCGTGCTGCATTGTTTTCTAGTTTATATAGGCCATAAGTAGAGTTCGCTTTAATACTATTTGTCACAATCTAAAATTTTATTTTAAAAAAAATTAATTAAAAGATGTTATTTAAATTTTTTTGACCATATTTAAGGTCTATCTAATATACGTAGAACCAAAATGATAAGATTCAACCACCGCAGAACTGGTTCAGTGGTTTTTTCGCCATTGAGTCGGTACCGAGCGGTCCGAACCTTCTCGAGAGCCCGAGAAAGAAGCGCGCCGCACCTGGGCTCTGCGAGAAGGCTCTGGAATCGCGAGGACCCTCGTCTCGACTCCACGTCTCTCCCGATTCTGTCGCCCCCAACGGAAGCCCCTGGAATGGCTCCCTCGTCGCTATATAAACGAAATCCTCCCCTCCTTCAGTTCCCAGTGGTTTCCCGAAACCAGGTCTTGAATACTTGAGCGTGAGAAGAAAGCGAACCAACCGCCCTGCCTCGTTCTACCTTCATTCCTGTGTCTTTGATCTCAAAAGCTCCACTGGTCTATAGCCATGGCGGACGTCCACATGGGAGAGAGCGAAACCTTCGCCTTCCAGGCGGAGATCAACCAGCTTCTCAGCCTCATCATCAACACTTTCTACTCCAACAAGGAGATCTTCCTCCGTGAGCTCATCAGCAACTCCTCTGATGTATGTTTTCATCGCTTGATTCTGTTCTATTTCTGCTTTTGGTTTCTTATTGATCGATGATTCTGATGGATTTACGTTGTCGTTGATCGATTGGTTTTGCAGGCGTTGGACAAGATTCGATATGAGAGTTTGACGGACAAGAGCAAATTGGATGGGCAGCCGGAGCTGTTCATCCGGATAGTGCCGGACAAGGTGAACAGGACGCTCTCCATCATCGATAGCGGGGTTGGCATGACCAAAGCTGGTGAGTTTTATTATCGATTTTTATCGATTTCTATATCATCTTCTCTTTCTTTTTCCGATTTCTTTAGATATTTTGATGTATCATTTGATCATAAGCACTGTGCACTTGCTGGTTTGGTTAGTTCCCAAATTTATCTTTTAAATTAGGATTTAAAATACTTTCGGTAGAATCGACTTGGGAACACTTTTGGGGTTGATTTGCGCTGCTCCGATGGTTATTCTAAACGTTTTGTGACAAATAGTGTTGTGGCTCTCTTTTTTATTGTCTTTTCTCATTTAAGGTGTTCAAATTGACTGCAAAGAACACTATTGCTGTCCTTGGATTGGTGAAGACCGATAACTGTTGTAATGTCGGTTCTTGTTTTTATGATTTTTGAGTCTTGGGACTCCAAAAATTCATACGATCTAAAGTGGTTTTTTGTGTCTAACTGGTTTTCTTGGCATGGGGATATTTTTTGTTTTCGTAAATAACCATCTTAGCTAACTTGTCTTATTCCTGGTAAAATTGGATCTCTCATTTCTCTGGTGTTAGATTTGGTGAACAATCTGGGAACCATTGCAAGGTCGGGCACCAAGGAGTTCATGGAGGCATTGCAAGCTGGAGCTGACGTTAGCATGATCGGTCAGTTCGGTGTCGGATTCTACTCATCCTACCTGGTTGCTGAGAAGGTCGTTGTTACTACGAAGCACAATGATGATGAGCAGTACGTTTGGGAGTCTCAGGCTGGCGGTTCCTTCACCGTCACCAGGGATGTGAACGGCGAGCCACTTGGCAGGGGAACCAAGATCACACTTTACCTCAAGGAAGATCAGGTACCATAATTGCTCGATGGTTGTTTATTTGTTATTTTTGTTTAATTCTGTGTTTTATTTACAAATGCTGACAAATGATATGCAGCTTGAGTACTTGGAGGAGAGGAGGTTGAAGGATTTGGTAAAGAAGCACTCGGAGTTCATCAGCTATCCAATCTACCTTTGGACCGAGAAGACTACTGAGAAGGAGGTTAGTGATGATGAGGATGAGGACACCAAGAAGGAAGAAGAAGGTGATGTTGAAGATGTCGACGAGGATAAGGAGAAGAAATCTAAGAAGAAGAAGGTGAAGGAGGTATCGCATGAGTGGACCCTCATCAACAAGCAGAAGCCTCTCTGGCTTCGGAAGCCTGAGGAGATCACCAAGGAGGAATATGCCTCCTTCTACAAGAGCCTGACCAATGACTGGGAGGACCCCCTTGCTGTCAAGCACTTCTCTGTCGAGGGGCAGCTTGAATTCAAGGCAATCCTATTCGTTCCAAAGAGGGCACCTTTCGACCTGTTTGACACCAGGAAGAAGATGAACAACATCAAGCTGTATGTCCGGAGGGTGTTCATCATGGACAACTGCGAGGAACTCATCCCGGAGTATCTTGGATTTGTCAAGGGTGTTGTGGATTCGGATGACCTTCCTCTCAACATCTCTCGTGAGATGCTTCAGCAGAACAAGATTCTGAAGGTTATCAGGAAGAACCTGGTGAAGAAGTGCATTGAGCTGTTCCAAGAGATTGCTGAGAACAAGGACGACTACAACAAGTTCTATGAGGCTTTCTCCAAGAATATTAAATTGGGCATCCATGAAGACAGCCAGAACAGGGCAAAGCTGGCTGAGCTCCTCCGTTACTACTCAACTAAGAGCGGTGACGAAATGACCAGCTTGAAAGACTATGTCACGAGGATGAAGGAGGGCCAGAAGGAGATCTATTACATCACTGGAGAAAGCAAGAAGGCTGTCGAGAACTCTCCGTTCTTGGAGAAGCTGAAGAGGAAGGGCTATGAAGTCCTTTTCATGGTGGATGCAATTGATGAGTATGCTGTTACTCAGTTGAAGGAGTACGATGGCAAGAAGCTTGTATCAGCCACCAAGGAAGGTCTCAAGCTTGAAGATAGCGAGGAAGAGAAGAAGAAAAAAGAGGAGAAGAAGGCTGCCTTCGAATCGCTCTGCAAGGTTATGAAAGATATATTGGGTGACAGGGTCGAGAAAGTGGTGGTGTCGGATAGGATTGTTGATTCTCCTTGCTGTCTGGTGACCGGCGAATACGGATGGACGGCGAACATGGAGAGAATTATGAAGGCCCAGGCACTGAGGGACAGTACCATGAGTGCATACATGTCGAGCAAGAAGACAATGGAGATAAATCCAGACAATGGCATCATGGAGGAGTTGAGGAAGAGAGCAGAGGCTGATAAGAACGACAAATCTGTGAAAGACCTTGTTTTGTTGCTGTTTGAGACTGCATTGCTGACTTCAGGGTTCAGTCTGGACGACCCCAACACCTTCGCCGGGAGGATCCACAGGATGCTGAAGCTTGGTTTGAACATTGATGAGGATGAGACCGGCGAGGATGCTGAAATGCCAACCCTTGAAGAGGATGGCAATGAGGAGAGCAAGATGGAGGAAGTGGATTGAGTTACATCGTACAGCAGGGAATGAAATCGAATATAGCTGGTTGAGGAATTTGGCTGAGAAGATGTACATGTTTGGGTTGTGACAAAAAAAAGTAGTGACTCCCCTTTCGTCTTTGTTCCCCTAGTGCTCTCATTTAGGTAGGTCATATGAGATGGTCTATGTTGTGAAGGGTTTCTAGCTGTACGTGTTATTCGTGTCATCTAATGTACACTCCCTTTTCTCTTTACTTCAACCTCTGTGAATGTGTTTGCTTTGACATGTCTGGTTATTCTGTGTTTCGACTTGCATTTAACCTCGTTCCTACTTGGTTAGTTGGGTAAAACAGCTCGGGGCAGATGATTTTTTAACAAAATGATGGCCTATAAAGCTTGCAGAGGTCCTAATAGCATAGGTATCACATAGAAGCATTAATTGAACCCAATACTCCACCTTGGCTAAGCATGCCTATGTAGAGATAAACTAGTTCAATGAAAACTAAGGCCGTTTGTCGATATATTCGAGATTGAATTTTGATGAATTAAAGTAATTTATTTATTTTTTGGAATCAAAATAAGTATAGAACTTTTGCTAATCAAATGGTGGAAATAAAAAATATTTTTTTTTATTCTTATTTTAGAGCCTATCTCTTCCAACCAAACACACTTTCAGTGGTATTTCATCTGTATAAAAATTAGGGAAGCTAGTTCCAGAAGCCAAATTACATAGTTTGTCTGTTCCATAGTTATTATAGTTTTATGTTTGTATTTGTCTCTCAAAATTATTCAGCTAATTGTCATTCGCTTAAATAGTCCAAAAGGGCTTCCTTACGGATTGAGATTCAATGTGGATAAATGAGGTGCTGACAATAACCTTTCTCGTTTCGTGCTGAGTTTGAGATGACATTTATTAGGAGGTTATTCAAAAGCTAAAAAAGTTCTAGTAGTGATATTATTGGTGCATGCCTAGTTATTTGCTATTAAGAATGTCCCTATTATCTCTCTCTCTCAATGGAGTAGAGCTCCACAAACTTCATTGGGAATATGAAGAAAGGAGCATCCTAATTGAGGCAATCAAAGCCAGATAAAATGTGATAATGTATTATTAACCAATCCTTAGATTGGAATGATGAACCCCTTTGCATAGTATCACCATTGAAACAGCTTCTCTGTTTAGAAATACTTTGTTAATCCACAAACTCCATGTCGGAGTTGAGAGTAGGGGGTTCTTATATCTGTCATATGACATGGGTAGATAACATTGGTACAATGGATCAATAGGATTGTTGTCACTCCTAATTGGGAAAATATACCCTATGCTGCAAGCACTATGTTGCCAAATATCAAGTCGATCATCTTATCTTTTTTTTATAAATTCTATTCATCATACGCTCATCTTGATGATTAGCGCAAAAAAAAAAAGAAGAGCCAATTGGTGTAACTTAGTGCATGAGATTTAAAGTATAATTTGCTCTCATGGTGGGGTTGTGGTGTAGAAGGCACCAATGCTCTCTCATTCCACATGCCATTCTGGAAATGGGACAAGGGCTTTGGTACAAGAAGAGGATATTTATTTTTTTTAAAAAAAATTCTAATATAAGTTGCTCTGTTACTCTATCTTGTTTCTAAATATTTTGAGCCTTATATCTATCATTGATATTTTTTGGTTAAATCTCAACTACCTATACGTGACAAAAATTTCATAAACACACAGCGAGCTTAGATGGAGATATTTTAGAATATCTTGGATACAAACTAAGGCGGATGGTTGATCACTGAAGCATTATATCAACTTTGCTTCGGAACCTATGATTCTTCTGTTTTTTTTAGAAAAAACTATTATAAATATTAAACTAGAGTACTACATTTGTCCAAGTAGTGTAGAATATTGGGTGTTTACTAATTCTACCAGTTCAGAAATTTGGAGAGGTGAGGAGGAGCAAAGTGGGACACCATGGTATAGCAGGTCATTCAGAGCAATTACAACATATTTTGAGCCAATTAGAGATAAAGGTCAATACAATGCAGTGACATAGCAACTTGCCAAGAATAAGCTTCCAAGGGTCCTTGGCATTTGGGAAGAGTTCGATTTTCACCGCCATGACAAAACCACCATCTAAAACTGTTGATGGCCCTTGGCATTTGTGATGTTGCTCCTCGGAATCGTAGAGGTGCATGGTACTTTGAGAGAGACTCGGGAAGATATGTTTCCAGGAAAGTCTCCGAGTAGGGGTGGGTGACTAAAATAACAGTTTTAGGAAAACCTCCAGTGATTAAATATAATAGTTTTTGGCACTTTATGCAATTCATGCCATTAGGTTACATGGCTATAACCTAATTTTTGACATCTAATTTCGTATTTCCGATATCTAGTTTCTAATATTTTCTATAAAAACTATAGTATATTTCAAAAAAAAAATGCATTATTTGAAAAATGATTTATTTTCCTGTCAGTATTTTGTACTTCTAACTAAATTATTTGGCATGCTTCAACCTCACTTTACGATATTATGTTGCTTATTAGACTAGTGTAGCTCATTATTATGTTTTTTCTATTTTTCAGGTCCGATGCATGATTGCTCAGGATTTGGGAAGTGCGTTAGTTTTTGCGAAGACACTTCCGGTCATTGGAGCATTAATCACTCTAGTTAGAACATTTTATTTGACTCATGTTAGTAGTTAGCATATGTTGACTTATATTATTTTGGAACTATTGTAAAAACCATTTGAATAAGATGATTAAATAAATTTTCAAGTTTGATTATTGCTTTGATATGATCTGTAGCTTTGCATGTCTGTATGGTCTGCCATATAGATATATAGTGTCTGTTGCGCTCTAACCTCGGGACGCAACATAGTTAATTTTGACTTGATTTCATGTCCTATGATACAGGCCATTAACAAATAAAATATAGAATAAATAAATGCTATTATTGTGAATTTAGAAAAAAATAGCATGATAGGCAAAACTAAATGTAAACTTTTTAAGACCTCAAAACCTTATAAGTGTTGGGTTTTGGATCTGGTTGGGTCTCTGATCAGGATCACCTAAGATTTAAACATGAGAAAATAGTTGTGAGAAAGTAAGAAACTATCAGATAATTTCTCCTCCTCTCTCCCTTTTATGTCTGAGTTTTTTCTAACTTCATTCATGTTTGAAACTCTCCCCTAGCAATTTTAAGTATTTCAAAGAAAAAAAAACATCCGGTAAAAATCCAATGCATCATAAGTTATTTCATGACAGATTTGATTTTATATTAACATTTATGTTTATTGTAAATGAAATTTCCAAGGAATGGTTGTCAATAGTATTTAATGTTTTTTTTTTATTTTTATTTTTTTGAAAACTTTGATAAATTCTTATTATTACTCTCTTGAATTCTAATTTTACCCCTGGAGGGTATAGCCAAGATGCTCTGGAATGTCAGCTTGTGAAGGTGATGGATTAGGTTGTTGTTTGCTTTACTTTCAGAAGCAATAAATTTTTTGCTTAAAAAAACCCTTTTGTTTTTTAAATTATTTGTAAATATTTAGAGCTTTTGGTAGCAAAAACAAAAGGGTTTCACCATATATGTTGGTCAGTCTCCTAAATGGTTATTTTTTTGGGAAACAAAAACAGAAAACAAGAACGATACCAAATAAGGCTGAAGTTTTTGATGATATGTTCTATGTGGAACAAAATAGGGAACAAATTAAGGAGTTTATTTTGAGATAACTTTTGGGTGTTCATAGTGTGCTTTTCAATTTCATTGTCAAATCTGAGGTTCTTATTTGTGTTACCCAAGAATCATGTTTTTTCTATGCTTTGCTCTATCTTTTTCTGTTTGCTTTTGATGTGTTCCTCCAGTCGCTTCTGGTAATCAGAAGAGGTTATATGATAATCAACATAAATCCATATCACATTTCAACTCTGTGATTTGGTTACTTATAATTAATGAGGAAGTTATTAAGGAAAGAGAATATACTGAATTTCTTACATCATATCAGTTGTCTGTTTAGAATCCAATGAATCACCACCTGCGGATTGATTTGTCATATTTTCTATTTTCTTACTTTTTGGGGATACTGGTGCTAGATCTTGTGAACAATTTGGGTACCATCGCAAGGTCCAGAATCAAGGAGTTCATGAGGCATTGCAAGCCGGTGCTGATGTGAGCATGATTGGGTAATTTGGTGTTGGGTTCTACTCTGCTTGCTTGGTTGCCCAGAAGGTTGTTGTCACAGCCAAGCACAATGACGATGAGGAGTACATTTGGGAGTCTCAGGCTGGTGGTTCCTTCACTGTCACTAGGGATGTGAGTGGTGGGCAGCTTGGCAGGGGAACTAAGATTACCCTCTACCTCAAGGAAGACCAGGTAAAATATTGACTCTTTTTTCTTTGCTGGATGCACGGACGCTATCATATTTTGGTTGTCATTATTTTCTAATGATTATAATAATACTGTGCAGCTTGAATACTTGGAAGAGAGGAGGCTAAAGGATTTGGTGAAGAAGCACTCAGAGTTCATTAGCTACCCTATCCACCTTTGGACCGAGAAGACAACCGAGAAGGAGATCAGTGATGACGAGGATGAGGAAGCAAAGAAGGAAGAGGAAGGTGATGTTGAAGAGGTTGATGAGGAAAAGGAGACCAAATCTAAGAAGAAGAAGGTGAAGGGGAGGTCTCACATGAGTGGTCCCTTGTCAACAAGCAGAAGCCCATCTGGCTACGCAAGCCTGAGGAGATCGCCAAAGAGGAGTGTAACTCCTCCTACTAGAGCTTGACCAATGACTGGGAGGACCACCTTGCTTTCTAAGCCCTTGTCTGTCGAGGGGCAGCTAGAATTCAAGGTGATCCTCTTCGTGCTGAAGAGGGCGGAGGATATCCAAGCGAAGCATGTATTTAGAGAAGCCAACGAAGCTGCGGATTGGGTGGCCACTTACGTGGCTAACCATGCTAATAGCACCCTGTGGGCGGGGGATAGAGAGCTGCCTCGAGAGCTCCGTGATATCTTGTTTTCTGATTTTATTGGATGCACTCGTACATGTATCTGATTTTATTGGATGCGCTCGTACATGTGTTGTATGAATCATCGGGTCTAGCAAAAAAAAAAAAAAGAAGAAAAAAGAAAAAAAAGGGCTCCTTTTGACTTCTTCGACACGAGGGAGAAGATGAACAGCATCAAGCTCTATGTCCGAAGGGTATTCATCATGGACAGCTGCGAGGAGCTCATGCCTGAGTATCTTGGGTTTGTGAAGGGTTCAGACGATCTGCCTCTCAACATTTCCCGTGAAATGCTTCAGCAGAATAAGATTCTGAAGGTTATCAGGAAGAACCTGGTGAGGAAGTGCATTGAACTGTTCTCTGAGATTGCTGAGAACAAGGAAGACTACAACAAGTTCTATGAGGCCTTCTCAAAGAACCTGAAGCTGGGTATCCATGAGGACAGCCAGAACAGGGCTAAGCTGGCAGATTTCCTCCGCTACCACTCTACGAAGAGTGGCGATGAGATGACCAGCCTAAAAGACTATGTGACAAGGATGGAGGAGGGTCAGAAGGACATCTACTACATCACTGGAGGAGGGTCAGAAGGACATCTACTACATCACTGGTGAAAGCAAGAAGGCTGTCGAGAACTCTTCCTTCCTGGAGAAGCTCAAGAAGAAGAGCTATGAGGTCCTGTTCATGGTGGATGCTATCGACGAGTATGCAGTGGGGCAGCTCAAGGAATATGACGGCAAGAGGCTTGTCTCAGCAGCAAAGGAGGGCCTCAAGATTGATGAGCGTGAGGATGAGAAGAAGAGGAAGGAGGAAAAGAAGGCTGCTTTTGAGAGCCTTTGCAAGGTCATGAAGGACATTTTAGGTAACTTGTGAGTATGGAAGGACTGCCAATACGGAGAGGATCATGAAGGCTCAGGCCTTGAGGGACGGTAGCGTGAGCTCCTACATGTCGAGTAAGAAGACCATGGAGATCAACCCAGAGAATGGAATCATGGAGGAGCTGAGGAAGCGGGCAGAGGCTGACAAGAATGACAAATCTGTGAAGGATCTGGTGCTGCTCCTGTTTGAGACTGCTCTCCTGACATCTGGATTCAGTTTGGAGGATCCTAACACCTTTTCTGGGAGGATTCACCGCATGTTGAAGTTGGGCTTGAGTGTTGATGAAGATGAAGCTGCTGGAGATGACACTGATATGCCTGCCTTAGAGGAGGATGGCAACGGGGAGAGCAAGATGGAAGAGGTGGATTAAAGTCCCATCCTTCATCCTTATAATCTTCCATGGAAATGCATCTGGATTCGTCTTACCTTCTCATCCTTGATGCTTCCTAATTTTAGTTGGTTATTTAGCTGTTTCTTTAATGTGTGGTAGAGATGCTCATCATACGCAGGCACATAACAGCTATGACCAATATCAGATTTGAGTCCCAAAGGATCGCTCTAAACAATATGGAAAATTTGCAGTTTGGTGTTGCACAATTGGCGAGCGGTCTGTGAATTTTCAGAATGATGCACTTGAAGAATTTCCATGTTATTTAACACTTTTTTGGTGGAGGATGGACTGGTTAATCTTTTTTACAAGCTAGAAGTGCTCAAGTGAAAACAGAGACAAAAGTTGCAGTACAGATGCAACTGTAGTTCTGCATTGCATGCAACTTTTGGATTAGGGATCCAGATTTTGTTCGGGGTTGAAGGTCAGGAGAGGCGAAATCAAGAGGGAAATTAAAGTTTTTTCTGCCACTAGTCATGAAGGACTCGTAGAGATATTTGTTACCAGCATCAAGCGGTATATAATATATTGGACTATACTGAAAATCTTAAAATATTGCTAGCAAAATTTTTCCTGCTGAAAGGGGTCAAAATATATTTTCTGAAAATTCTATCTGAATCTTTATGGAAACTTCTAAAATGTTTTTAAATCCATTTTAAATGCCATAAGAATATGGTAACCGCAACACCTTCCTTCCAACTATTTAGAATAATAGAATTACAATAGATTCTTTTTAGTTTAACTAAAAGTTGCTCAAATATTGTAAAGATTGAATTTTGGCTTTCGCAAAAAAAAATATTAATTATCAATAAGACGGATTTCAACCATAAACAATAAAATAGAAGATGAATATCATCTAGTATTGATGCTTAAAATAATTAATGAGAAGGTTTTTTAAAGATCTAAACCATTCAATCTATAGCTTTTAATGTCGAAAACAAGGTACTGAAATTTCTATCAAATCTGAATAAAATTCTTTACTAAGTCATCTAAAAACGTAACACCCTATTCTTTCTGCTCTTCTCCATTTATCTTTTCTTTTTTCTTTTTTTTCTTTTTTTTCTGTTTTCACACTTTCCTTTGTTTTTTGTTTCCTACAGTTATCGCACTACCAAGCCATACAGTTTTCAGAAACATAAACATTGCCGAGTTATTCTTTGTTTTTTTTTAATTTTTAAATAATATGGGTTCCACATGGGAAGGGATTATGCCAATAAGGGCTCGTTTGGTTCGCGGAAAAAGAAGGGGAGAAAGTGTGGTCAACAGGAAAGTAATAAGATGCCTCTTGTTTGGTTGGGTTTTCAAAGAAGAGAGATGGAAAAGTTGTATTTCCATAGGAATATGATTCCCACATTTCATGGGAAAGTTTTTCCCATGAGAAACATGGGAAAGTTACTGTCCCATGAGGTGGGAATCACTTTATTTTTATTTTTTTCCAAAAAGGCCCTTCAGCATTAAAGAAGCATTAAAGAGGCATTAAAGACCTAATTTTTATTAAGGGCATAATAGAAATTATACATAACTTTTCCAGGAAAGGGGATGGCCAACCAAACATAAGCACTTTGGAAATTTGTCACTTTCCTATGGTCAACCAAACATGCCAAAAGTACTTTCCTGGACATCCTCTTCCTAGAAATTTGTTTTCCAGGAATCATATTCCTAGGAGGAAAAATGCTTCCTGCGAATCAAACGAGCCCTAATTCTTTTTCTCCCGACATGTGTAGGATTCTACCAAGCCCGCTTTCTCTCTACAAACAATAATTTTTTTTCATAGGCAAGATTTTAGTCATCAAATCCGACTCATTGTCATCATTATGGATTTTTCCAAGATATAGTAACTTTATTTTTAAAGCATTCCGAAATTAATGATATCTCACATCAATGTGTTTGGATCTCAAATTAGATATTGGATTCTTTGAGAGATGGATGATACTTTGACTGTCACAATAAAGCATATATTTCTTTTATTCCAGGCCCAACTCTTGTAAAAAAAAATTATCTACAAAATTTCATTACAAGCTTTTGTAACTGCAATATACTCGGCCTTGTAATGGACAAAGCAACACATTTTTATAATTTATATTGCTATGACACGACTCCCTTTGAAAAGTCATCAAGTATGCTGATGTGGACTTTCTAAATCTATATCACTAGCTATGTTTGCATCCGTGTACCTATTCGACACAAGTTTACCATTCCTGATGTGAACTTTTTAGAATCTATATCACCAGCCATGTCTGTATCTGTGTAACCATTCAACACAGATTTACCATTACCAAAACATAAACATATTTTAAAAGTGCCGAGGTGCTTGCTTGAGCCGATATAAGCTCTTTTTAATCTGCACACAAGATGCTCTTTGCGTTTAAGTTTATGTTGTTTACCAGCTAAACAATGAGTGCAAGTCTTTAGGGGTGTACCTTTTATAGGAAGGAGTTTCTTTTTAGCAAGAATGTCAACTCCCTTTTTGCTCATATGTCCAAGCCGCTTATGCCATAATTCAATCGAAGAGTTTTCAACCGCATTCACCTTCCCTTAGAAGAGTTTTCAACCATATTCACCTCCCCCTTGCACAATTTTGCTTGCATTATATAAAGCGTGCTTGATTTTTTTCTCTTGCCACCACTTGAGAACCTTTGGTGAGCTTTCATTTTCTTTCACTGAAATGGTTATTGTAATATTCATCATCAAGCACTCCAGTAGAGATCAAGTGGAGGCGGATATTTGAAACAAGCAAACATGTCCTATGCCCACAATCTTAGTTACTCCATTATTTTTCATTCTAATATTGCCAAAATCACCACTATTATAAAATGTGAAAAAGTCATGTCGAGAAGTAACATAAAAAGAAGCACCTGAGTCAACAACCCAATTACAATCCTAGCATTTAAGGTTTATATAAGCACCATCACAAAATCTATTTGAATCCGTCAAAGCATTGATGAATCTTGTGCTCCGCAAACGTCGACCCTCTAATGGCACTCCTTTGCTTAGGTCCTGT
>JAOXJJ010000395.1:4040887-4053006 GCA_025769935.1 Phoenix roebelenii | reverse complement strand
AGGGCGTTTAGTTGCTTCCTGCTCGGAGGGGCATTTGGTGGCTCCCTGCTCGGTCATAACTTTTCCCCCAACACATATTATCTTTTTTTAGTGGATACGCCCCTCCATATTTTCTCTCTAGTCTATACTAATTGGATGAGAAACAGAAGTACATAAATTAATTCGTATCATTTATCCGTTGTTCTCATAAAAAACTTTATTGATAGGATCACAACCTTCCATTAAGTGCTTCTTGCTCTTGAATGACCCATGTGCACTAGTACATGTGAACGTGAGAGTTCAGGTGCTTCTAAAATGCAAAACAAGTCATCAATATTTCATCCCTTAAAAGCTAATTATCCTATTACCACTTATGGATAGGAGAAAACTCTAGATTGAATGACTTTTGCTCGTAAAGGCATTTTAAATGTTATAGATAATGATCAATGGTGTGGAACTTTGAATAATTAATTTATTGAATTGTCATATAATTTGTAGCTCAACTCACTTCCCTTCTGCCTCTTTCTTGTGATATATGTTTGTATACATATGTAAAGATGTATACTCTCAAATACATATAAATATACACATATACATCGTGTTGCTTATGGCACCTGTAGCTGTTCTTTTATTTTTAGATAAGGTTGTAACGTGTCCCTATAAACCAATGTTGATTTCTCATAGTAGCATAACTTAAAAAAACCACTAAATTAATTAATGAATAAATTTCTAAAAAGCAAGTGATAGATGGATAAAACAAAGTTTATGTTTGTTCATGCAGCTATCATGACGAACATGTTAAGGAGTACCTTTCAAACATATCATGACTACTTTTAATATGCAAAATTGTTGTAAGAATTTTGTCATATAACTTTGAGGCTTTTCCGGATCACAATTCTCAGGTAATTATAGTTTCCCATGTAGTAAATTGATGTAGAATGATCTAAATTTTGTGTTCTTTAATTTGTAGGTTGTTTCAAGTGACTTGGCTGACGAAAACTGGTTTCATCTATGATCGACATAATCTTAGCAAGGTCTATTCTTCACCCAGACATCTCTGCATATTCTTGAAATCTTGCTTAATTCCACATTACTTTGTAATTATGCTTAGGGCCTGATTGGTTTGTAAATGGGCTGAGCGTGAGCTCACTTCGCTGACCATTTCTCCCTAAATTGGGACAATGAAGGAACCCACTTCTACTCCACTTTGGGCCAACCAAATGCCCAAATTGGGCTCCCCTGGGCTGAATTGAATTGAATTCCCAGTTACAGGCAACCAAACAGGCCTTAATGTGAATATGTTGTGTTTCATGCAACTGAGTTTTTTAATTGCGGTCATATTGTTTCCTGAATGTTCGCTTTCTAGAGCATAAATTACGTAACCATCACTATCAAATCTTGTCTCAAATGTTTAGGGTTGGCTTTAGGAATCCTCATTTTCTTAGTACTGAACTTGTACTGGTCTCTTAGTCTGACATGCTTTTTAAGACTGGCTGTCAATCTAATGCCTCTACCTCTTTGATCTGGGTTAGGGACTGATATCAGCAGTGATGTTAAACTAGAAAACACACTCAAGGAAAAAACCAGGAATGAAGAACAAGTTGATAAAATATAAAAACTCGCTGTGGACTATAATGTATTTTGCTTGATTATATAGTTTGAGAGGCTTTATCCTAAAGATATTTCAAATTTATATAAGATATATTAGAATTGCTTAAAAAAATTAAGAATTGAAAAAGGATTAAAACAAACTAAAAAGCCCACGCCGTATACTCAGCCATTTATAATTAATTGAGGAGCAAACCCATAGTTGGCCTCTTAATTTTATATGGATCCATATCCAATGTGTTTATAAGGCTTCAATTGTCAGTTATCTGCACTGAAAAATGGAAAGGAAATAAGGCCAAGTAGAAGGGATTCAGGGTTGAGCATCCAAATAAAATGAGAGATTAGACTAAAATGGAAAGAAAATGCCATAAATATTTTCTCTCCAACAATCTCTTCATTATTTTTGTTCTCTCTTTGAGCCATCAATTGGATGACCTTCCTAACCACCTGAATCAGGCCTTGGATAACCTATGTCTGCACCTCACTATTATCACTATCCTAGGGATCTAGGACTAGGTTTTATGGGTTTTGTCCAATACATGCTGACCAGTCAGGCAGAGAGGTCAAACCCAAAACTTACCCATTTATAGTCTTGTTGGCCTTGAACAACCCAAACCTAAGCCGTTTATAAAAGATTCCTAACCTAACCCATTTATTTTTAGTAGGTTGGTGGATCTGGGTCAGAAATTGCCATCCTTACCATGTTGCTAATATTTTTTATACTATTTCATAGCCATTGCCATAACCATGATTAGTGCCCATGCCATTACCGTGAAGTCTAGAGCCAAAATGGTGTCATGTTTCTTTTTCATCACTTTTCTTTATCTTTACTACTGAAATTAAAGAATAAAAATTTATCCTTATCTCTATATTTTCTCCACCATCAAACATAGAGTAATCGCTCCTAACCCTTCCATATTGAGATTTTGAAAGTATCAAAGTAGTGATAAATGATCCATTCCTGCATGTTTGATAGAAATGGTCTTTTTTGATTGATAAATAATAAAATAATTATTAAGTTCTCTTTTTATTAAACTAGGTAGAAGCAATCCAAGTGACAATTAAAGCTTAACCACCTTGCGCCAATAATGCGCACCACATGCAACCATATCTACTAAGATTGCATATGTGCCTGATGAGGTTTTAAATACCGACACCAAACCTCCTATCATTTTTCCATCTAAATGACACGTAGCAATATTGACAGTATGTACCAAACTGGGTATTATCAGTATGCACCAAACAGCTAGTATGGTATCGTCAGTACACTCTAGTATGAATTGGTACGTCCGATATGCATCTATTACAAGGTTTCGGCATCCTGGAACCCGTGCTAGTGCCTGTTTTGCATCAGAATGGTAGGTTACTGGTTGTACTATCTCGTTCCAATGGTTTTTGAATCCAGTGTCTGCGAAGTGTTAAGCAAACTGTTTTTTTGGCCTGTATGTGGCCTAGTCGTCATATAATATCCACATAAAGGATATGATATGCTGTTAGAAGACTGATACATATGTACCACATTTTAAAATATCAAAGTCATCCTTATTTTAAGGTGCATTATATTGTTTGCTATTTGTCCTTAATCCTTATGATTCTTGCTTAAAATTCCCTTTTATTTTTTTAACTCTATAGAACATCTAATCAAAAATTTAAATGGTTAGTACTCTGTAATATTTTTTTCCCACATTCCTAGTGAAACTTTAAGAAAGAACCTATTCACTTCTTCCTCAACCAAATCTTATCTTGTACCTCCTCATGGCTTATCCTGTAATGGCTGTCTTCAGTTCATATGCCGTACATAAAACATACAAAGACATATTCATGAGTAACGAGTAATACGAGAACCTAAAATGTATAATTTTGTGAACTTGAGACAGCGACCTCGTAATGAATCAAGGCTTAACCTGGTGGTTATAAGTTATAACCTTTTGCTTAGCAAACATAGATTCTAGGTTCGAGTCTTGAGTGGTGCATCCCCAGTTATAGGAACCAAAATCAATATAATGTGAATGGGTTTCCCTCCTTGGTCTTAGGAAAGCAAGCAACATGAAATAGAGACCTAGTAGAAAATTAACCCTCCAAATACGAAAGCAAGCAACATTTGATGATAAGTTCAAAAATGAAATATAATATATACCAGATATAATGTATACTTTGAACATTAACTAACCAAATATGCATGGTGCAGCATGAGAATTTCGTTCATCAAATGCAAGATGGATGGGGCCTAGCGACTGATGGAAAAGTATTATTTGGGAGTGACGGAAGTTCAACACTCTATCAGATTGATCCTCTAACCTTGAAAGGTCTCTTAATCTGTAAGAGTTGTACTATCAAATTTTTGTATGTCATTAGTTCTGATTGTTCTTTAATATGGCGCAGTCACAAGAATGGTAACTGTAAGATATGGTGATCTTGAAATTCCTTATGTTAATGAATTGGAGTATGTAAGTGGTGAAGTTTGGGCAAATATCTGGCAGGTGAGATAATTTGTAAGGATTTCAAAGTATTATTGGTTTTACTTGTCTATAATACATAGTGTCATTTACAATCTTGTTTCTTTTTTAATTATTTTAACCAATGGTCATGATTTAGATTAAGTTTGGTTCGCCCCTATCAAAATTATCATGGTTTAGAAACCTGACCTCACATTATATGGGTGCTAAAGTATTGTATATTCAAATATTTTTAATATGGAATGATATGTAAATTAGATGTGATATCTTGTCAATTTGCTTTCATAACATCTTAAAGTATAATTCTAAAATTTAAACTTACATGGTGTAGACAGATTGCATAGCTAGAATTTCTCAGAAAGATGGCACAGTGCTTGGTTGGATCCTTCTCAATGAATTAAGGTGTGCTCCTTTCATTTTTCTAAGTGTCCTTTTTTCCTAGTTGTGTTATAATCATGATTTTTTTTTTCCTTTTGGTTCTTTACAGGGAAGGGTTGTTAAGATCTGGACATACAGTGAGTCTGAATTTCCTTATGCTTATATCCAGATTATTATCAGACCATAGTGATTTCATATCTTTTCCTCTTATTTTATCCTTTGCAAACACAGAAGTGATAGTCTAGCTGTTTCTTTTATCTTTTTCCTCCACTTCTTAAAGCCATTGTGTAATATTTTCCATTAGTCACATCGCCATTCATTGAGAATTATCACAAAAAATACCATAATATCTACTCTTTAGTCCCTACTTTCCTTTACAACCTGATTTGGAGCTGGTTGACCGTGTTGAAACTGTCTTTGGTAACTCTTTATCTCAATTGTCTTAGAATCTTCAACTTCCTACAATGTAGATATTACTAACATTCACCTTTCTAATATTGCCAACTTCCAGTTCAACTTCATTCCAACTATGATGCACAAATGATATACTGCAGTTTTATATTTGACCAATATCACAAGGGTAAATTGTGTAACAATTATTTTGCATGGAAGTACTTGCATGAAATTCTACATACATGAGCATTTGCAAGTACATGTTCTCAATTTTCAATTTTGCAAAGCTGCAAAATACACCCTCTACTACTATTGCATGGACATGGATGTCTGTATTGGACTTGATTGCATGTCTATATGGCTGATTCAGCAAGAGGAGAAAAAAAGGATATTATAAGGATGTAAGAATAAAATTTCTCAAATTATATAATTTCATATTTTATGATATAAAATGTTAATATTTAATTATGATAGCTCATTCTGTATAAATCTCATCAAGCTCCACAAGACCAGTACCAAAAACCATACTAATACATTATTGGATTAATACGATATGATACATATCTATGCTGATGTAAGCTCCCGATACATTTTTGTCACTTTTGCTCATAATGCCATCCAAAACCGGGTGGTACGGGTCGGTATGGGGTGGTTCTGCATGCTTCAGATCGGTTTGACTCATACCAAATCGGACGTTGGTTCCATTTTGGTACCTTACCGGTGTGTAGAATTGATCATTGGCTGGGCCTCGGGCTAAAGTATATTCATTTTTAGTTGGGCTTTGGGCCGGGCCTATTTAAAATTTGACATGTTTTGAGCCCAAGTCTGGCCCATGATCAACTCTATAGTATGTTGATATGAAGCATTATGGGTCGGTATAGCAGACCTTAAAGTCATAGTACTCATTTGTTGTTAATTTATTATTGATTAATTTGTGATGTTTGATCAATTCATGATGTTACTTTTAATTTCAACCCTTTTTTTGCCGAGGCATTTCAACCCTTTCAATTTTTGAATCTGTTTGATGTGCATGTTGAAAGATGCAATTAAATCACTGATGCTATTATTGATCTTTAAGTGATGATCACTAATATAAATCCTGATATGTTCCTTTGTCATGGTTTGGGGTCATACTATGAAGGTAAATGGCATGTTATCTTCGACATGGCTTAAGGTATTATGTGCTTGTAGTGTGCCAGCCTCTCACTGCATAGCAAGTACCATGTAGCGGTGCTTGGCATGCACTGGCACTGTTGTGTGCTAAGCATTAGCATGCATCTGGTACAATGCCAATGCCATGTGCCAAGAAGGCACTGGCATGGTACATATCTGTGCCAGATTATGCATGCTGACACAACATTTTAATCCATGATATTCCACGTGCTTCAGAAACACTGAATGCTTACTGTTATATGTCTTCCCACCAGTATTGCTATCAAACTACTTATTCCTCATCCAAACTCCAAGATATATGGCATTTTGCAAAAGGTCCTTTTACTACACCCTTTCTTTAATCATAAACAGTGAAAGCCCACAGTGAATGCCCCACTGTAATTGTATCTGTTACTGGAAGAGTTCCAATCTTGACCAATTTTTGAAATTTGGGAGTGAAGAATTTGGCAACTAGTCATAGTATCTGATGCTTATCGAAACTGTTGATACACTTCGACATGGATTATTTGAGCTGGATGTGAGTCCATGTGACACTGCCCTTAACTCTTGTTTTGTACACCAGACCCCTTGTGTCCATCCATCATAGGTGTTTTCTCATTCTTATGTTTGAGCACTCTTTTTCATTCTTCTGTTCTTTAATTTGTTTAAACTTGTGTTCATGTGTAATGTACTCTCACCTCTTTTTGTGGTGTTCTTACTGGATTTGTCTCCTTTCATGATATATATTTAGTATAATGCCCTAGGAAGATTTATGCAGCTAATGTAATTATGTGAGAGACACTTATCTTCGGCTTTTATCTGCTCAAATCAAATTATACCTTAATGGATAACTGATTGTTTTCTCATCTTTCCGCAATCCTTTTCCCCAGCAATTAATAAAAAAATGAATTATGCTGATACATAAAATATAAATTCTAATGGCCTTTGCTGCTATGACCTTCTCCACCATGATTTTGTATTCCTTCCAGGCATTTCACCTTGAAATAAGAAATTCTAACAATAAAAAATTTAAAAAAAATGGATCCCATCATTTCTATGGTTACTTTTTAATTGGCAAGGCCCTCTAGCCGATTACCTGAGATATGATTATCTTTGCCTCTTTTTGCTAGTCTACTTTAACTGACATCAAGCTGTGCATAAATGGACTTTTTTAAACATAGCTGATGTCAAATCAAATCCTCTCCTAGATGCATTGTAGGATGTGCCTGTACGCAGATTACTTTTTTTTGGTACAAATACGCACGCAGATTACTTGGCATATTGCGAATTCAACAGATACATTCATCTGTATTGATATATTTATTTTCCACATATAGTGACTTCAAGAACTTTACAACCTTGCAGGATATTGATGTTCTGAATGGTATTGCTTGGGACGAAGGAAAGAACCGTCTATTTGGTAATTACACCATTCCCCACCATATTTCCAGTATGAATTGTGCTGACTAGTTTTCAGCTCAACATGCCTCTCTTACATAAATTAGCTGTTGCATGCTTTGCATACATCAGTGTTATGACCCTAGATATGTTGTAATGTTTTCAGTGACAGGGAAGTTATGGCCAAAGCTTTATGAGATCAAGCTGCGGCCAATAAGGGGCCCACTGAAAGGAAGTATAGAGGACCTCTGTCCTATAAAAACTTAAAATCGGAGTAGCAGGATAATATTATCAAGACCACTGAGTACAGAGCTGGAGCTCATTATATGGTATCCACCATATGCCCATCTGAACTAGATCGTTCCTGGACTGCGTTATTGACCTATGGTTGGTTCCTCTGCCAGTATTTATGACATGCATAAATTGCTCGCTGGATGGGCTAAATTTGATACATCAATGATATGGTTATCATGTTGCATTTTTGTGTTAAGATATTTTACATGTCTCAGTTCTCGCAACAATGCGGGGCAGTGGGCAGTGTGTGGATGCTCACTGCCATCTCATGTGAAGATGATTGAATCCAGCAACTTAAAACATGGTTCTGATGTTAATTCTTTTAGTCAAGACTAGTCATTGTCTAAATTCCTCCTTATTAATCAGGTTCCATGTAATTTATATGCATCTGATAACTAATTGTATAAACCAATCGTAGCAATCTAAATCTGACTACCCAATGGGATGAAACTGTAGTGGTTTCATAGTTACTGAAAGATAATCTTGTCAAGTCTACATTCTAATTTTATTATATATAAGGGGAACTCCTGTAGAGCTGGACCCCCAGGAGGGAAGTCTCAAATTTTTATAAAGTAGAGTCCGCATAAAAGGTGCATTTTGGGATTCCAGCCTAGAGAGAACTCGGATCCTCTCTCCTTTATGTTTCCTGCGTAACTCCAAATTCTATAAATTTTATCATTAAAACGTAAGTATTTTATCTAAAGACTCTCTCAAAAAGAAATCTTTTTATGAAAGGACTTATACGAGATGTACTTCTATCTGTTGAAAATCTAGAATCTCATTGGAATCATACAATGTAATATTTATCCTCGTTCTCCTTTGTAAAAGGCTAAGATCCATCCATTCTCATAGAAAATTTCGGAAATCCTAGTTCTCCCCTGTAATAGGCTAGATCCAACCATTCCTGTGGCACGTGCAAAGCACGTGTCAAGAATTGGGTGTTTGAAAACATGTTAGGCTGGGATAGAATTTTAATATTTTTATTACTATTTTGGGGGAGATAACTTTAACAACTTATGTAACATTCTAGAGCTTTATTCAGAAAAGCTTGCTAGAAAATAATATTTAGATTTCTTGGTTGTATCTGAGCATCCAAGCATAGCCGATATGGACTTAACATATGCTTGCATAAGTCATTATGTGCTCCTGCTATTTAAGCTTCGGCATTCTCGCTAGATTAAAGGTCTAAATCTATTTAAATCTAATCATGAACACCATAATAAGCTTTTGGTCAGTCGATATGACTCTGTACTGTAGTATTCACTAGTCCATATAGGTCATAGCCCAAATTTGCTCAGATGATATTTATAATAATTTAGAATTTCATAAAAAAAAATTAGCTAAAATATATTTTTTAAATTTCTAAGTACCGCGCCTAAATATGGTCTCTGGCTCAACTTTCACTGGATTTGGGAGGACAAGGTTCAGCCACAAATTCAAGCAGGATCTGCCATTTGTGGCTGGAATGACAAGTGTCAACGCGATATAGGCTCCTTCACTGTCCCGTTGCCAGAAAGTCGTGGCCATGGATCGCCCATCATTAACTTCTGTGCTTCTGGTGGGCAACCCTGGACTCCAGCATGAAACCCTGCAAGCTCCAGCTGTGCTCATATCATCTCCATACTTGTCTATGAATATTCTTTTCTCCGTATAATGGACAAGACTTCGAGGCTGGTCTCTGGGAAACATTTCCAGTTTGTGGGTCTCATATCAAGAAAAGAAAAGAGCTGTCTCGGGGAAAAAAATGTTTGTATTCGTGGATTAGAGACTTGGTTGAGAAAGAGAAAAAAAAATGATTATTAAAAAAAAAGGAACTAGATATTGATAAGAGTAGCGTTAATGGAAGATTCTCTTAACGAAAAAGAATCCCAGATTATCGTTTCTCTTCTTTTTAAAGATTTAAATCTTCTTGTTGCTTAGAAAATCCGCATCTCACTAATATGCATTGGTCCTAATAAAAAATACATTTTTATATACATTGGATCTTAGAAGTACATAACAGAAACATGCTTTAAGCTAGTCCAAAATGATCCTGATGATGGCCAAACTCTATGAACAGCACACCTCTCTTTAGAAGAGACCATCGTTTTGAAGTATAGCAAAGGAAAGATTTTGTAATTTTTTGCTTATTAATTAAAAATTATAAAAAACCATGGCAAAAAACAAAGGAAAAAGAAGAATTCAATCAACATGGCCCAGAGTGTGAGATCATAAATGTATGTACACACTGTTGCTGGAAACTGGACCCGGAGGCGACCGTCGGTTGAGGAGGAGGAGCTTCGGCGAAAACTGGTGGGCGGCGGATCATCGGCAGGCGGCGTCTTTCGGAGGGACCTGCAAGAAGCCGGTGGCCGGGTCTTCCGGCGTCGACCCTCCGATGCCTAAGTTAGAGGAGGTAAGTGCAGATGAGGAGAAAACAATGTGTATCAGAGTTTCTGTCCGCCAGCCCCCTCTAAAATGGAGAAGTTCTTCCTTTATAGAGAGGTGCTGGGTTACCTATGACGTGATAAGGCGAGACTGCAGTACAACTGAATACGTCGCACGATCAGGCAAATTAATGCTTTGAGGTCGGAGTCAGGAAGTTGTCACGGCCGACTGGATGCGGCCGAGCTGACTTGCCGTGGAGAGCTGAAGATCCGTAGACAGTAGGTGCCACGCGCATTAATTGTTGAGTAAGCTGGAGACGCGCATTAATTGTGAAGTAAGCTGGAGGTCTTCAGGAGCCATGCGTGATGATGGTTGAGTAAGCCGGAGACGCACATTAATTGTGGAGTAAGCTGAAGGTCTTCAGGAGCCATGCGTGATGATGGTTGAGTAAGCCGGAGACGCGCATTAATTATAGAGTAAGCTGAAGATCTTCAGGAGCCACGCGCATTAAATGCTGGAGGCGATGGCAGGGTATGGTCTCTAATCGGACTACGGAAGGATACGACTGCAATATGTGAATGGTGAGGTCAGACTTCCGAAATGGTGAGCTCGAAGGTCGGACATATCTGAGGTCGGACGTATCCGAGGTCGGACATCTGGTTAGGCGCCAAGTCGGGGGCTCGAAGGTTGGACATATCTGAGGTTGGGCACATCCAAGGTCAGGAGTTCGAGTGCTCTTGATCACATGCTCTGCAACATACTCACGTGACTTGGGGCGATCTATATTACCCCAACACACACAAATACACACACGCACGCACGCGCGCACACACACATATAGCAATACCCTTTAAGAATGATGGTATAATTTTCCACATCTATGTTATATCTTGATGACTTCTAGCACATGGTTATCATTTCTCTTTGTATTACAAACCTAAATTAGTTCAAGTCATGGAATTCCATCAGCATATGGTAAAGAGTAAGGCATGTTGAGAGATATTTTAATAATTTCCTAAAACTTCCTCATTTGCTATAAGCTTTTGGTAGGTTTACAATGGTTGAAGGCACTTGGTCACATACCTTGATCTAATACAATAAGTTGGCTTCCTCAGGTTTTGGGAAGAAGTTTTCAAGGGCCTTTCACTTTTCCATTCTCTTTTTGTAGAGCGTGGTAAATATTTGGTGGATCTCCTTGCGTTGTTAAGCTCATGTATGCTATGAAGTATAAGAAAGTGTTCCATCATTACTAAAAGGAATACATCAAGAACTGAGGCTGGAGAATTATTCATGTATTTTTCTATGAACGCTAGAATGTACACCAACATGATCTTTTTGTCATGAATCTCGCCAAGTCCACTTATTATATAACAATCAGGTCAAGTGAAAACCCTCAAGTCTCAACTTCTAATGGGAGCTCACCCACATCCCGCATCATGTTAATTGGGGCACATTGCCTATAACATGTATGCTGGGGGGCTGAATAAATAGGAAATGCGAGCAGGATGAGCCAAGCTCCTTTCATGAAGCAAGGAGAAGCATGGTTTTGTTATTACTAATAACCTCCATAGCAAATTTATTAAGGTGAAACATGGTTCTTACTTTAAGTTGCTGAAGCAATCTCTCTCTCTCTTGTCTCTTTGTAGTACATAGAAACAAATGGACAATTATTGACCTTAGACAATGCAGTTCTTAAAATGACAAGATGAACTTTGGATTGAAGCAAATGTCGTGGAATGGTGATCAGTGGTAAAAGCCCTTCAGGCAAAGATAGATTTTGCTGGACAACTTTAATATTATTGGTTTTGTTGCAGCCATGAAGCTTGAATATAGTGGTGTTCAGCATAGGTCATTGGTTATTATTGCTAACAATAACCACTTAGAACAAGATAATGCTAGATCCTTGTTGAAAGTAAGTACATCCTTACCAAATCCTATAGGAAGAGGCAATGCCCTTACAAACATGCATATGAGACCATAAGGAGAAATTATTGCATATACTACCTGCACCGTGTGGCTCTGCACACACAGCCAATAATAAATGCTAATTCCTATGAGCTCCATTCATCAAGTGTGCATCTCAGTGCACCACCA
>JAOXJJ010000395.1:4029619-4040787 GCA_025769935.1 Phoenix roebelenii | reverse complement strand
GCATAGCCATCGGGCCTAATTTCTGCTGTAGAGCCCGGCCCGAGCCCGGCCCAGCCCGATTTTGATCAGCTCTACTCTGCACACACAGCCAATAATAAATGCTAATTCCTATGAGCTCCATTCATCAAGTGTGCATCTCAGTGCACCACCAATAGAAACTATCAACCATGATTGACATTATGCACGGTCTGGTTTATCTAGTATAAACAGTAATTTCTCGACGATAAGAGTTTTCAATGGCCTCCAAAATCAGTTGTTTGAGCCCAAAAATCAATTGTGTGTAAATTTTTTAATGATGAACTACCTTTTGCTTTAGAAGTTAAAGTTAGGTTTATTTTTTCCACTATAAAGTATTCCACCACTTGCAAGGACAACATTTGAAACACTTTGCTGACTTTTAATTGACAAATCCTATCCAAATTGATATGGACTTTGCAGTAGTACATGATTAAGTAGACTATAGGTAATTTTTACAATTAGAGATTGAATTCACATCAATTCTGTATGCAGTGAGGACCGGAATCTAGATCAATAAAGTACTGCAGGAAATAGATCCATCCAGGGCATCGGTCAAGTAATTAGCAGATTCAAATAGCTACGTCATGGTTAAATTTTAAGCCCATGTAAGTATGCAACAACCCTAGGATCTCCCCCAGGGAATCGAAAGAAAAGAGATGCTTCTCAGAGGCAAATGTTACAAGCCAAAAAATCCAAATTTCTTTCAATCCCTGTTAATTTCTCCCATTTCATGGCATCAATTTCAATTCGATCTGATGAAAAACCAAGAGATACTTCAGTATAATAACTCCTTTCTTTAGAAGCACAATGAACAAATTGACTATGAGCAAAAGCATTGTATCCACAAATTAAATCAACTTCAAGTACATTTACAAAAAGCAGATAAAATGACAATTACAAACACATGTTACAAATCCATGTAGTCAATAACTAAATTGACTCCCAAAACAAAAATGGAGTTCCCAGATTGCCCTGGATCTTAGGCTCCACTCCTTGCTGACTCACCAAACTCCAACCAAAAGATTGAAAAAAAAAATATCTAGTTATTGTTACATCATTCATATGTAAACACAACAAAAGAATTTGATAACTAGAAACTCCTATAAAAAAAAGCCAAAGTAAACCTAATGCTTTAGGTTTTAGTGTGTCTACAAAATAATGGGATTGGGAAAAGTAGCAGGGCGCGCGCCCTGTTCCAAGCACCGGAGCACCTCCGCGCGGCTCCCCACCACCCGGTGGAACACCTCCCTCACCTGCCTCTCCAGCGGCCCCAACCCCTCCTCCAGCCTCCGACACGCCTCCGCCAGCTCCGCCGCCATCTCCGCCACGGCCTCCGCCCTCTCCCTCTCCAGCAACGCCCCCCCTCCTCCGCCTCCGCCGGCGGCCTCCTCCACGACCTCCATCAGCCCCCTTCCGCACCTCTCAACCTCCTGCATCTCCGCCAGCAGCCCCGCCGTCGCCTTCCGATCCCTCCGCCGCCACTCCTCCGCGATCCTTTCCTGCAGTCCTACCATCGCCGCGGCCCACGGCAGGTGCCGCGGTGGGGTCACGGGCAGCCCGCCCCTCTCCTGGCACGGCACCGCCGCCCCAAGCGCCCACATCGCAAATACCAGCACGGCGCTCATCGTGTATACCGCCGCCGCCAGCCCCGCTCCTCCCCCCTCGCCGCCGCGTGGGGCGGCGAGGTGCGCCGACCAGTTCCTCGACACGCTCCAAGACAAAGATCTCGAGCTCGCCTCCCGCCGGCAGGATCCCGCGCGCTCGGTCCGGAGGATGCCGGAGTCGGAGGGGAGGAGCTTGGAGAGGGCCCGGTGGGCGCGGAGGAGGGCGGGTCGGGGGAGGAGGAGGGCGGAGGAGGCGATGCGGGCGTGGCGGAGCCAGTGGCGGACGGAGTGGAGGGAGAGGCAGACGGCGTTGCAAAGGTCGAGGGACTTGACGGCGCGGTCGAGGAGGTCGGCGACGGGGCGAGAGGTGGCGGCGGCGGCGGCGGGTGGACTGCCGCGGGCGAGGAGGAGAATGAGAGGCCGGAACTCGGCGTCGACGGCGAGGAGGGCGTCAAGAAGGTTCGAGAGAAAGGCGAGAGAGAGGAAAGGCTCGGGCTTCTGGGGACAGTCTTTGGGAGAGTCCGGGGGGAGGAGGGAGAGGAGGCGGTCGGCGACGTGGGAGAGGAAAAGGTCGAGCTCGTGGAGTTGCTGTTCTTGGCCTTGCTCCATGGAGGCGACTTGGTTGCCGCGGAGGCTGAGGAGGGAGCGGTAGCGGACGGACATGGAGAGGGAGGAGCCGCCTTGGTACTCCTTGATAGTAGCTATTGGTTTAGACTTTGGAAGGTTTTCGAGAGGGAAAGCAAGGTGAGTTCGCGAAGAGGAGGAGAAATTGGAGTATGGTTTTCAGGCCATGATGGTGTGGAGATTGACAGGAAGGGCGTGGAAGAAGATTCGGACGGCCGGCTGATTTATATAGTGGGATGAAGAGTTCAGAGCTTGCAGTAGATTGGACCGTTTCCTTGTGTTGCAATCTGACTTGGCTACCACTCTGCTGTTTTGTTTTTTTCTTAATAAAATTTTTGAAGGTTGTATTTCTGCTTGGACCGGATCAAGGTCCATGAACCGGGGTTGATACCATCTTGGTTGAACCGGTCCAGGAATTAATCTCATTTCTTGATTGGCAACTCTTCTTACTCTGGCATCCATTTATAGGAGTAGCATCGTATTAATAGTTTTAACAACATCAGGCAACTGCTTAATTCCGCTTTTTGATTTGGTGGGTCTTACTAATAACACTCATGCAAAATTTTGAATTACCACGTAAGGTAAGAATTTGTACGAGAATGGAATAGAACTTGATAGTACGATATTTATTGATTGAATAACTCAAAATGTTGACTTCTCCAAGCAAACTAAACTAATCGTCATAGATTGACTTCGCATAAATAAGAGATAAATTTAAATAATTTTGACCTATATATATTGTTGCATTCAATCAATATTTTGAGTTGTCGGTTTATATTAGCAGCAAAGTAAAGCTTGTTTGATTGTCAACGAGTATATGCTGACAAAATTTAGAAGATGGGTTGAGATTTGGCCAAGATTTTTTCTCTATGTTAGGTCAATCGTGGGCATGAACCGGACCAGATCGGATCGGAAACCGTAAATTTTTTATGTGAAATTTAGGAGCCAAAGACCTGGCTGTCCCTCCAAAAAAGGCCAGCCAATTGAGCCCGCGACCGCGTCAGATGAACGCGGTTCCTGCCCGACCCGCAGTCTCCAAGCTCGCATACAAATTTCCATGCGCACTACTCGCTTTCCCATCCATTTGTCTCCAGCATCACGCTACCGTCGGACCCTGACGTGGCAAACAAACGATACATCATCCTCATAGGATCTTTTATGCGTTCATCCGTAAAATATCATGGGTTCCATGGAATCCATTGCTCTGACGTTCGGTAAAGCTTGGCTATTGAATCATACCATCGAGTGCTGACCAGCTGCAGCAATTCAAACCAGGCGAGTCCAATGCCTTAATAACCGAGCATAAAGAGAAGCTGTTTCGTGTTGTTGAATATACAGCAGAACATCTCCTCATGCTTCCAAAAAGTCCATCATCAGCGGCCTTACTTACGTGACCGGTAGCACTAACAAACAACGGACCGTTTCGTGTATGATTAAAATAGGCCAATATATGCTCCGTACCACATGGCATGGGTGGACTGGTTCACACAATATGACTTTGGCACTTACCCGAGTGTTTCGGGGCGTGTCGGCCACGGTGATTAGCTGAATTTAGAAGATCACTAATACTTTGAGATGTTCCAGCAATGGTGAAAGATGATATTGTTTTACAAGTCAAGTATGCTTACAAAAAGGCTAATAGGGCTGGATAGCTTCGTACTTGATGAAAAGCTTATGAGTTGGAAAAAGGATCTACTAAGAACATTTCGAAATTTATTATTTTTAATTTTTTTGGTGCATCCATATTAGATGGGTATGACTTGCGGGCTCTAGCATGCAAAAAAAAAAAAAGAAAAAAAAAGAAAAAGAAAAGAAAAGAAAAGAAAAAGTTGACTTAGCCCGAAGCACTACTTAATATTATGCGGGAGTGAGGGGAGGATGCGCTGACGGTCAAAGGACGCGCACGCACGTACAAACCACGTGCCATCTCTAAATCCGACCGTCCATCCTCGACGGCTTAGCCATTGGACGCCCAAGATCAGTTGCTGCCGGCGCCGGCCGGCAAACTTTAGGAACCACCAAACTGTCTTGAAAAGGACATAGGTCCCACAAGCAACAAACCAACCAGATAAAGGATTTTTTTTTTGATACAAAGATAAAGGAAATTTTGAGGCTCTGAGCTTTTGTATGTTTTATAGGGATCCTTTTTCTCTGTTTGCTGCATCAAAATGGGAACGCGGATAAGGTCACTTTCAGCTTAGTCGTATCTTGGAGAGATTATTCAAGATCCATTTTAAGATCTCAGTGATCTTGATAGATAACTGTAAGATACTATAGTATTCAACTAGGCTTCAAGTAGTTCAATGTATCCGATGATTCTAGATAGAGTTGATGGATAATCCATCCTCGAAATCAAGAAATACCAATAGAAAATATTAAAGTGTATGCAATCCGTACAAACCTCATGGTGCAATATAAACAATACAATTGAGAAAATTCATACTATCAAAATCAGAATGGATGCAATTTTGCGAAGATGTGCACGCCTCTAATCCATTATAATCTTGGTGATCTTGTTGGACATTAATAGCTTCTAATATACAATGTTCTTCACAAAGTACTATAATTAAAACTAAAATACCAAACCTGAGACCTAATCAGAATGGAAATTTGGGCAGTTGTTCAGTGATGGACCAAGAACCTGATTGTTGCAAGAAAAGTGATTTTAGTATCTTTCAATCCCTTTTTGTGTCATTTCTAAAAGATTTTTTGTCAAATCTTTCTATTATTGCAAAGATATCCCTTCCATTAGCTTTTTGACTAACGATGCATAAAAATAACTATCTTAAGTATAAAATTATTTTATTGCCCTTTTCATTACATCCTTGCAAAATTTTTGCAAAAATATAGCTCTTGACAATATAAGTTAAATATTAAATTTTTAGGATATTAGTGCAAACGGCTATTAGTGTCTTTTAAGCCTTAAAATGGTTGTTCTTTAATATCGTTAGTCAAAATCTAATTGAAGGTTATCCTTGCAAAAAAGGATGATCTGATGGGTATATATACAGATAGTGTTTCAAAGGATTTTAAATGCAATAAGACATATGTACATAGATATATTTGCAAAAGAAAAACCTTCTTCTAAACTTCTAAATTTTTGGATTTAAATGGGGGCTCTCTTGCACTAAGTGTTTGGTCCCCAAAGCTAAACTACGAGGAGCTTGGGAGGGTCTCAGGTCGGCTACTCTATTCCCACATGTAAATGCTATTCATCTGTAAGGAGACTCCATTACTACAAGCAACTAGATCAAGAAAGCCAAGGACAAGGATATCCCATACCACCCCATCTTGTTAGATATATGGCATTTGACTGAAGGCCTCACAAGTTTTGAAGCTACTTGGTGGACACAGCACAGTTTTAGATCTTTTTAGGCTTATGGTCCAAGCGCATGCTAATCGCTTGCATGTAATCCAAACTTGCTTCATTTAGATTATAGATGAGGATATATAACTGTAGAGTAGTCCATGGTGCATCCACCAAAGTATGCATCTCTAGGACTTTTTCTCTTGGCTCAGATCTTCTGAACACCAAGTTTGTATACTTCAAGGTTTGACATGGTTAGATCAATTTTTGAGACCGAGACAGCACCTTGTTTAGGACTTTGATGCGGGTCTGGAATTTGAATAAAAGCATGGTTCTAGACTCTAAAGCTTTAGATTCTATGTGTTTTTAGAACGATCGAATTCACTTGCAGTCCAAATTAATTCGGCGCAACTGGCCTGAATTAGGGTTTTTATGCTCAGGCCGATCCACCGAGCCAATTCCTCCAGAAAGAGGAAATATTTGTCTGAGAAATTTTCTAGGATTTTTCCAGTGAGGATCTTTCCATGAAACAAAGTCTCCCACGCCAACAAGAAAGTCATAGCTAGCTGTAAAGGCCCCTCATGTAACAAATCATAAGCTCCCCCCAGACTTGAGGAGCAGCCTTACCCTTGGCAGTACTGAATCTGTAACTCTCCCCAGTTTTACTTTCCAACACATTTCTCGGGTATCCACTTCAGGTGCATGGTTAAGTTATCCTTTCAAACTTATTATTTTTTAGTTTGATCACCTTAATCTCTCCATAATTAATGCTAAAGCTAATGACCAGTTTACTTGTTCTGGTAAAAGATTAGTAGAAAAGAACAATCAGCAAATAAAAGCATAAAATAACACAATGTGAACAAGGAATACATTTGAGTCCATGTCTTGGGGAGTTTGAGTAAATGGAGGGCCAATCAATGCCATTATTGCTGATGTTAGATCATAAGACCCGTTTAAAATGAAAAGCTTTGTTCAAAGAAATTGGTCAAGGGTGTGCCTATGCTTTTGGAGTGTTATACCTGCCAGATATTTTATATACATCAGAATAAATAGCAGTCAAGTGGTAGATGACAGGTGTTGGCCTTCCAATCCTTCCAAGTTGCCAACAAACAAAAGACAAGGCAAGGGGTGGCTCTCACATTGAGGTCCATGTCCTAGAGACAATAGGGACCGGTCCAATCAAGGTCATTAGCCACAGGAAAGAATTGATTGCATGGTTTATTTGGTAGAGTTGCCATCTAATCCGTCGGTATTGAGATAGTACTGGAGTAATATACTTACACATGGGGCAACCCAACATCGAACATTTTTTGGTGGAAAGGAGCCTCACTAAGTTACGTGGGTGGGTCCCCGCCCATCTTTTACCAAAAAAAAAAGAAAAAAAAAAGAAAAAAAGAATTGATTGCATGGCTTGTCTTTCATGAAAGCACCCCTTGTGGGTTTGAGAGGTCTGAGAAAAAAATAAAAGGAGTGATATGGTAGCAACATGTCAACATGTCACCTGCAATGCATGGAAAGAAAAATTCGAACCTAAAATACTTGAAGAATATACTTTTTCAAGTTGTGCCTTCTGAATCTACTTATTTTCCCTTCTCTTTGTTGCAAGAAATTATGATAAGTGCAGCTATCTAGATAAAGTGGATTCATAAAACAAAAAAAAAGCGAATTGCTTTCATACAGTCTGATGAACATATTTTAAGGAAGGTATGCTGCAAATTCTCACTGGATAGGGCTCGTGATTTATGAGTCAGAGATCGAAAATTTAAACAGTAGGATGTAATATATAATTAAAGTATACATATAAAATAAATGATATATTATAATTGTTTTTTAAATTTAGGCATCAAATTGTCCAAGATATATAAATTTTCGAAATATGATACAATTCTTTGATTTTACTACGACTTGATTCATACACAAACCTCCAAAATACTTTATATATATATATATAAACCTTTTAAATTATCTAGATTACACCAAAAATTTATATTTGTTTAGTTTGCAAAGTTTGGATAATAAAATTTTGTAATGGATGTGAAGACTTGTCTTTACACTACGTATACACGCACTCTGAATGTGATTCATCTAAATTCAAAACCAAGCTAATAACATTTTGGAACTCTTAACATTTGGACCTTAATTCTATATTTCAGATCGGTTTTAAAATATGTTAGGAGGTCATCGACCCCATTGACATCCCATAGTACAACCATAACATTATACATTAAATCAATAAATTGTCTTTGTAACATTTGATGAAACGACACTTCGGGGAAGGTATGTTCATTAAAGTGCCGATACCTGTGTTAGAGTGACAAATCTAGAAATGGATATCCAATCTAAATAAAATAAGTGTATCTATAAATATTAGCAATAAGTAAAAAAAATCTTTTTGTTTACAATATAGCATAAAATGCTTGCTACATATATGGTAGAGTTTCTCCCTCTGAACATCAGCAAAAAGGAAAAAAGAAAATAAAAAAATATTTATACCTCATATGGTATGAAATGCTTATGGGAAAGACAACAAGGTCCATTTGACCATATACAAAATGTCTGCCATGTCAAACTCGATAGGAAAAGAGAGGATAGAGTGGAGAATGATCACCAGGCCAGACCTGCGATTCCAGCTTTGGCGATTGCTTTAGCCGGCACAAGCCACCGAAGTATTGAGGTGACCTAATCCGCAGCTATTATGGGCTCGTTTGGTTTGCGAGAAGCATTTTTCCTTCTAAAAATATGATTTTTAGAAAGAAGATTCCTAGGAAGAGAATGTCTGAAAAATATACTTTTGGCATGTTTGGTTAAACATGAAAAAGTGACAGATTTTCAGAGTATTTATGTTTGGTTGACCATCCACTTTCCTGGAAAAGTTATGTATAATTCCTATTATACCTTTAATAAAAATTTGATCTTTAATGCCTCTTTAATGCGGAAGGGCCTGTTTGAAAAAAAAATAAAGATGGAGCGTTTCCTACCTCATAGAAAAATAATTTTTCCATGTTTCTTATGAGAAAGACTTCTCCATGAAATGTGGAAATCATATTCCCATATGAATACAACTTTTCCATCTCTTTTTTTTGAAAACTCCAATCAAACAAGTGGTATCTCATTACTTTTTCGTTGACCATACTTTTCCCCTTTTTTTCCCGCGAACCAAATGAGCTCTATAACTAAAGTCAAGTAATTTTGGAAGGAATCCTGACAGAGTTGTCGATCGGTCAATACTTTACTGCTTAAAATTTTGTCATATTTAGGAGATAAATAGCTCAACAATGAAGGACACTAGTATGTGCAACAATGCACATATACTCTTTTTATAGAGAAATATAACTAAACCTTGCATGAGATGAACTTAGCTTCTGAAGCTTAAATCCTCACAAATTACGAAAGGAAGAAAACAAATGAATACCTAACAAAGTACAACTGAAAATTCCATTCCTAATAATAAGTCTCTTAGAAATGAGAAATTACAACATGCATAGAAATTATAAACTTAGAAATAGCACATTGAATAGAAAAAGAAAGATGGATGAGCATAATCAGAACACTGCAGTTAGGAATAAAGCAGCAATCATATTATTAGGACCATAAGTAGAAACCATATGCTCGCACAATTATATAGATACATGACCCTGGAGAGAGAAAACACAGGATATTTCAGATACAACACTTTAATTTAATTGTCCCTCTCAGATAACTAAATTATTAACCAAATTGATATGAATAGCATCTAAAAAGTAAAAGATCCTTCCCAAACTGTGCAAACTGCTTTAAACACAGAAGTTGCAATAATCAGCTACATTCTCTTCACATAAAGTCCAAACAGTCAACTTCAAGTATGTAACACAGACAAAAGCTATCTTCCTAATCCACAAACATTCATCTGTCCATCTTGTGAGAACCAAACTGACGCATCTTGGCAACTGGCATGATATGGCCATACTGGACATAAATAAAAATGTCATAATATTAGATAACCTATTTTAACTTGAGATCTAATTGATATCTTTTTAATAATACAACTATTGCTGTCAGACCCATGCATCAGTTGACAAAAAGCAATCTACATAAATGCAACAATAGTAAACCAAGAAAGGATACGATGCCAAACCTTTCAGGCTTAGCTAATGCCTCCGAGAAGTAGAAGCATTATATTTAGCCAATCGATTGGATCGCCTGGGCATGGGTCGACGGATTGAAGTACAGGCATCAGAGACCCGAGGTGGTGAAGTAGAAGAACAAGCATCAGAGACACAAGGTAGCGGAGAAGTAGAAGAGCAAGCGCCAGAGACACAAGGGGTGCCACCCAATATGTTAGACAGAGAGTATATTTGAATTTTATGACCATCACCCAAGTCTCTAAACATTCTCAACACATCTCCATCAGTTTTTAAAGGAACGTACATAGCATTAGAAAAGCGATGATCTCTATAACATATGTCTATCATCTCGAATGAGTTACAATCAATTGGTTCACCCATAAATTCTTGAAACATGCATGATAATTGTAAACAACTGATCTGATCTTTTGGTATCAACCTTTCCTTGCCATAACCATTTTTCAGTTCAAATTGTACGGGTTGCATTTTTTATTGTAACTTGCCATCTGCATCACAAATTTCTGAACAAATCAATCATTTTATTGCAGACACTGTTTACTCATATGTACTTTCAATAGATTCCATGTAAAACAAAATGAAATGAAAAAAGGAAATGCCTATGGCTTAGGGATCACAGCTATCAAGCATATGATATGACATTCGTAAAACAAACTGAATGCACATAAACCCACAAAAAACCACCAAGTAAAAACCAAAAGCTTCAAAAGGAACACAAAGAGAACAGGAAAAAGAATATACAAAGATCATCGATAAAACTAAATTCTCAACAGATTATTCCCTTATAGTTACTGATTCCTAAAATTTCATAGCAAAAATCAAGAAGTAAATATAATAAAATTAAATCAAGAAAGATAGTAATGGGCTTAGATCTTGAATATATCAATGAGGCATAGATCAGCATGTAATCAACATAGGCTGTAAAAGAATCAGTGCTTATTGAAAATAGCAAGAACCAAAATGTAGATTTTAAGTAAAACGATTGGCATATCTCCACAAAGCAATCAACAACAAACCAAAGATCATTAACAAGATAACCGATAACAGGAGGTATCCACAGGTACTTTGGGTTAAAGAGGTTCTTGATTGCAAACAGCTTACAAGCTGTACAACAAACTACCTTCATACATAAAGGGGACATTTGCATACCATCATAGAAGCCACAGAGCAAGCAAGGAAGGAGAAAGTCAACTCTCTAACCCTAAGATCTTCACTTCCTACAAACTTTCAACAAAATATATTCAAAATTCATATTAGCATATAGAAAATCTTAAAAAAGAAATATTATTTGAGCTACATTTTATGCAGTTAGAATTGCCCTAGCAAAAAACTACTATCTCAAACAAAAATCAGACATCCAAACATGTATTTGAAACAAGAAAATAAACTGTAACACCACATAAGAACATAGTGAAAAATCTACACTTTGGAGAGAGAGAGAGAGAGAGAGAGAGAGACAGAGACAGAGACAGAGATGGGGTGGGGAGGGGGAGT
>JAOXJJ010000395.1:4002516-4020273 GCA_025769935.1 Phoenix roebelenii | reverse complement strand
AGGACGCCGCCCGCCGACGGATCGTTGCCCACCGACTCGCACCGGAGCTCCTCCCCCTCGGCCGAGTGGTCACCCCCAGGTCCAATTTCCAGCAACAATTGCGAACATTTCCCTTACAAAATTTGAAAAATATTTTACAACCCACTTTTTTTTTCTATTTTCATGTTCGTGATCAAAGCATCCGTGAACAAAAGAGTAGCTTGTCATGAAACCAAGAAGGACCACTTTTATTGAATACCAAATACGATAACCTACCTTCTTGGTTAACAGGGGCACACTTGTTAGGTATATAGAGAATAAGCCTTGGCTACTACCATCTCAAATTTCATAGCTTCAGTACCTAGAACAAACCAATCAGAAGAAAAACCACTTCTTGGGCTTCCCTTTGTTCATCTCCTTCCTCTTCTTCTCATTCAAATCCTCCTCCTCCTCCTTTTCATCATCATCATCATCATCATCATCATCTTCAGTATTTACCCCGTCAACATCATCATCACCATCCTTGTCGCTTTTAGAAGGATCAAGGCGAGCTGCGTCCATAGCCCATTGCATCACCTTCTCCACCTCCTTCTCCGAAGCTCCATCATCGCCATCGGTGACGGCGCCGGCTTCGTCATTGGAATCTCCAAGATTCGGCACCAGATCCGGTCGCTGGAACCCTGGATTGTGCCCCGAGGAAGAGCCCTTGAGGGCGGCGAACCGCGCCGCCAAATCGACCCCGAGGATCCTCCCCCACTCATCATCACCGCCTTCTCCTTTCTCAGCAGGTTTGGATGGTGGGGGCGGCGGCGCCGCCGGGGAGGAAGGAGGGTTCGATTTGAGGGCCTCCAAGCGATGGACCAGGTCGGGGTTCAAGGCGGCGGAGGAGGCAGAGAAGGAAGAGGAGGGGTGGGAGGAAATCGGGTGGGAGTCGACGCGGAGCTTGAGGAGGAGGTCGTCCTGGGCGGCGCGGAGGAGAGCCTCGACGTCTTTTTCGGAGTTCGCGAGGGAGCGCCCTTTGTCCTTCCTCCCCCTCTCCGTCGAGGCGCTCATCGTATCCTGGTCCGGGTTCCGAGGCTCAGAGGAACACGTCGACAGAAATCCGTGCAAATTGGAAAAATGGGTCCACTGATGAGCTGAGGAATTTTGCAGAGACATCCACTTTGTTTAATTATTTACGTTTTAAAATGAGATTCAAACCACTTCTTCTTTCTTTTAAATTAAGAATTATTTTTTTCTAAAAAAATTAACTTGTAAAACCCACGCTGACATCAGTTAATTATGAAACAATTTATCTGATATTAAAAATTAAAAATTATATTTTAAGTAAAAAAATATATATTATTTTTTATATTTTTAAATAGATGTTATATTACAAGCCATATAAATTTTTTAAAATTTTAATATAATTTATAAAAAAAATAATTTTAAAAAAGAAAAAGAAGAAAAGAAGAAGAAAAAAGAACTGCTTGCCCGCTTATCATCATCTCTCTCCACCAGCATTCCTCTGCCTTAACCTTCTGTCTCTTTTGCCAGCATCTTTCTTCCACCGCTACTCTCTATGCCTTCCATCGCCTCCTTTCCACTACTAAGCAAAACTTTAATCATTTTCTTTCTTCTCTTTAGACTCCTCTTCTCTCAGCTTGATTCCACTGCAAGGTATCTCTGGTATTTAGTTAGATAATATTAGTTGCCAATGGAGTCGAATAAAGTGGACGAGACGTAGTCCTTGGCTCCCGAGTTCAGTTCCATGTAAAGTTATGCTACTGGTGTGTGTGGAACTTTAACACAATGAGAAATGACAGGATAAATGTTGACCACAGTTTGTACATTTAAGCAACAAAAGGAGATGAGTTTATAGTGACGCATGCTCAAGAACAAGTCAATGTTTCATCCTCGGTCATTTGCTTCCCTCGTGATGACCTCTCGACGCGTCCGCCTCCAAAGAATATGGTGTCAGAACGGCACGTGATCTCCATCCGCTTCTCCGGAATAGAGATTTCATCCTCATCTCCGCACCCCCATCGAACAGCAAAACAGGTAGATTCCCTCGAATGGATGCCCTACACGTATGCCTTTCTGCGGACCACACGATTCTTTTGACTTCGTAACCTCTTCGTGAAAGAAAAACCGCTTCATGTCGTCCTACCTCTCGTCCGACAGCGGATCCTCCGCCTCCAAATTTATACAAAAATATCTCCTTTTGCTTCTATTATTCCTCCGGAACTGCAATCTGTCCGGTCCAACAAAAATTCTACCCGGTTTCACGAATCGCGATGGCCGCATGATTCAGTCACTATTCGCGGTTCCCTATAAGCTAAATACGGAAAGAGGAAAAGTGAAAGCCAAATCGATGAGGGAATACTGCCTGTCCTGGAACCATCGCTGGGTATTTTCTCCTATCGTGGAATCACCCTCCTGCTTCGTATCGCCTTCTCGCAAACGCCCTCCTCGTCCTCCCAGCTTCCCTACTCCGATTCCAAGGACCCTAACCCTAATTCTCGATCGAAGCTAAGGGAAGCGACGAGGGGGGAATTCGGAATCCATGGCGGAATTATCGTCATCCGGACGCTGAATCTGTCCCCGATCGGGCGGCGATGATGGATCCGCCGCCGCCCGCGGAAGAGGAGAAGAAGGACCAACCACGGACCCTGGCTATCTCCCTCCCCTCTCCGTCCGCACCCCCGTCCCGGCGGGGCACTGCTGGCTCCGCCACCTCCTTCCGTAGCCTCCTCCCCAACGGCCCCCGCGCCGCCCCGGCCCCCTCCTCCTGGCTCGAGATCCGCCTATTCTACGTCCGGATCACCCCCTGCGCCGCTGACGCCGTGCCCCCCCGCCTTACCCTCTCCCACCTCCGCCGCGAGATGGGCGCCGCCCTCGAGATCAACGGCGCCCGCGTCCCCAACTCGGAAGCCACCTCCCTCCCCCTCCGCCGCGACCGCCTCGATCGCGACGCTGCCGAGGTCACCTACGTCAGCACCGAGGGCGCCCGCCTCACCGGCGCCGTCGATTTCGAGGTCTGCGATGATAGGGGCAATTTGATCCTCTGTGGTTCTTTCGAGAGGGTGGAGGCCCCCTGGAGCAATGGGATCATCGGGTTCGACAAACATTCGGGGTCCTCTGACAAGGATCCGAAGACTGGGTGGGGCATGGAATGCTATTCTGCGACATCGATTGCTTCGTCTGTGTTCGTGCAGCCAAAGCTTGGGATCTCGTCCCCTTCGATTGAGGTCTATGTGGCTGGATGTTATGCGGGGGTTCCTTTAATTCTTACGCAGACTGTTCAGCTCAGCCCGAGGCGGAAGGCCGCGAGGCCGGGAGTGCTAGATGCGATACCGGAGGATGAAGAGGCCGCCGGGAGGGAGCAGGACAGCAGTGATGGATTGATTCATCGCAGATCATCATCATCTGTCAGTTGATCACTCTTTTAATTATAAATTCTTTATACTTTGCAATTTTCCTCCGCATTTTACATTGCTAATACAAGGTGAAACAACTAATTCTTTTCTCCCTTTTTTTTGTTTGTTAGAACTTCAGAATAAATATGTGTCCTTTGCACAACATAGGGTTATAAAAAATTGAATTGCTAGAGCATTATATTTTTGGGATAAGAATGTCCATGATAAGAGTTAAGGGAGTATTTAACTGGCTTCTGTAGAGAAATTTTAGATTATTGCCAATTATTGTTAGACTCATATTGCTGTAGAATGGTTGTTCTAAAATGGAATGGATCATGGCTTCACCAATTTGTGCACCATCTGGATTTTAAGGATAAATTGATAAAATTTGTACATTTAAGATGAATGGCATTTTTCAGAAAATTAAATCACCCCAAGATTCCATCCTGTTCTCCTACTTAAGGACATGATGTTGAGGAAGGATGTTATGAGAAATAATGTCAAAAACATCCGAAGATGGATACTTGTTGCATTCTATGAAAAATAGTTTATGCATCTTCTAGTTATTTTTTTTAGCGGGGCGGGGCGGGCGGGGGGCACCAATTTGTAAATTACCTAGTTTGAAATACTTTGGGATGCTCCATCCAAGACAAGAACAGAAAACCTCATTTAGGTAGGAGTGGTGTAAACACTTTGGCTTGCCCATTTTGCATCTCCTAATTAATCTAATACTGATCCATGGATGTGAGATTATTGTGGACTAACTTGATGTTGGCACAATTGGTGAGGTGGCATACTACACATCTTGAGATACTAGTATTTGGGGATGCTTCAGGCAATAAGGACTATTGTAATTCTCTATATTGCAAGCAGATCTGCACAAGGAAGAAGATGAAATGGGAAGGTCAATCTATAATTGATCAACGGACGTGGGCATCTTTTTAGATCTAATAGTTTAGATTAAAAAAAAGGAAATAGATATGCTAATGTAGAACAAATTGGAACAATTTCTATGGTCTTTGTTTCACAGCTTTGTTCTATAGAAAAGAACAAATAAACATGTTAAGTTGAAATTGTATATTTTTGTAATAAAATGATATTGGCAACATGAACTTGTAGGGTAAATCAGCAACCTAGTCATCGATCTTATGAGGAGCAATGGGACAACATTGAGCAATATATAAAAAAGATTATCTCCAATTTCAATCGATCTTAATTAGAATGATCACACACTAATATTGCTGTAGAATGGTTGAGAACAAAGATGATGTTGGAGCAACATATGTGAATGGAAATGTTAAAGCCTTGTTTGGATGGAGAGAAGTAGAGAGAAAAAGAGGAGAGAAGGTGACAATCCCATTTTTGGTAGAGATGAGAGGAGAAAGTTTCACTGGTTAGGTATTCACCAAGGAGACAAAAGAAGAGAGTTAAAATCCCGTCCTTGGATAGTCCATATGTAAATCCACATTTTTAATCTCTTTGAAAGTGGAGAGATTTGAAAAGAAGGGAAATTCCACTTCACTTGTAGTCAAGGTTGTTTTTTGTTCCTTTGTCTTTCTATCAGATCCATAATTCTCATCTCTTCCTTTTTTCTCTCTTGCTTCCCTACATTTATTTTCTCTCCTCCCCTATTTATCCAAACAGGGTCCTATGATGGGTAGCTGGTAGTAAAATTTTAGCGAATATATTGCTTTTGGCGCTAAACATGCAAGAGAAAGAGCAAGCAGAATGATTACTAGTCCAGTTTTGCAGGACTCTATAGACTCTATTTACCTATCAACTGGATTTATAACAAATAAGCGAAAACCCAAGACATGAAGCATGAGAACCAATAGCGAAGCTTGTAGGTTCGCCATTAAAAGCCAATTGTAAGAGAAGCGTGATAGTATATGGCTTGTGAGGAACAATTGATTCACAATGATCTTGATGGAAGGTCATAATGCATCATTTCCCCTTCCTTTTGATAATGGAGTAGGAAGTCCAGTAAGAAGGTCATGATAAATACTAGTAGAGTCTTGATGTTTACTAAGCTAATTTATTGGCAAAAAGGATGGTGGTACTACAATTTCCGTGGTTTGAAGCTCCTCCTAGTATCCAAACATGCGTATGATAAACTCCTTATAGTTTGCTCGTACTACTTAATGAAATGAAAATGAATTGCTACTTATTTGCTTTATGTGAACACATGAACATAACAGAAAGATAGTCTCAAAACTCACAAGCTGCGCAATGAAGATAAGAGATGCAAACCAAGAGACATTTCCACTAGACTTATTGAAATTAGTTTCTAGTTGGTTTTGGCCAAGATTGATCCTTTTCTCTAAAGTAAAGATTAGGTTCGCCTGAATGCTTCCATTAAGTAAATGAAAGGATGATTGATCTATTCTCAAGCCTAAGAATCCCTGATAGGGACCCATTTCAGAGTTGATTTTTTCTCAGTTTCTTTCTTTTGACAATGATGCTTATTTGATGCTGGGTTCTTGTCTTCTTGTTACTCTGGTTGGATGCCTTAGTGTTATTAGAGGTACTTTTTGCATTGTAGGACAACTAAAATCAGCTCCAAATAATTAGGACAGCGTTTGAACATTACTTACAGTTATGATACAAATTTTCAATTTTGCAATGTATAGTTTGCAACTTGATAGGTTGGTCTTTCATTTCCTATATTGCTCCAAGTTTGCCGTTCTCAAGTTACTGTGAAGAATGAAAAATGTTAACTTGGGTTAATAGAGGCAGGTAAAAAATGTTATGAAAGAAGGCATATTGGTTGGTTGGTGTAACTTTTTTGTTACTTGAAGCATACAAATATATGTCAATCATTAGATGTGATATATGCTTGTCTGCTTTGGTTACTTGTGTTGTGGCGGACACTTCCTGCTTTTGGCATTTATCGAATGGCATGAAAATTTTAGGTTTACAGCTTACTGCTTGATGTTGTCATATTATCTTATTTGTGTTCGTATTTGTCATGTTTGCCAGATCTAGTAGAATGGCGTAAACATAAGATGCACTTGTTTAATCATCTCGGCTCTTCCATATAACATTGATGAGGAGGATGTTGATGAGTCATCCATAACAAGGAACTGGCAAGCAACTAATATAATGGTTAATCAAATTTTGAAGAAGGATGTACGTGCAAAAAAACAAGTCCTAATCAAATGGCTAGGTCAATGTGATTGTCTAATGTTAAAATTTCTACTCTTCCTGAAAAGGAAAATATGGAACCAATAGACCTGCTAATGTAAGAATTGTTCCAAAACTGCTACCATAACTATCACAATGATCTTGATAAAAAGGTTGAAATTTTTTTGTTCTTTTATCAGAATTAACTAGGTGTCAATAGTTTTTAAGAATAGAAGGTATTTGAAATTGAATAGTATTTGGTTAAGTTACTTCATGTTGGTTTGTTTTGCATGTGCACATTTGTAGATTCAAAGACAAATAGAGGCACTCATATTTATGAAATTTAATTCATTTGTTTGGTCTTTAGCACTTTTTTTGAGTCATCCTGATGTAAATGATTTAGTGTTTTGTGCATCACATAAAGATTTACCAAACTTATTCACAAGCACTAAACTTGGAAAGGAAGGTAGTGAGGAGTTAAGGTTGTCTAGAGGGATCATTAGAGATTGGGTATCTCAGTCAAGCCTCATTCTGGTAGGATTTAATGTGCATCTATTATGACCATATCTTGTTTTCCCCAATTTTTCAAGGGGTTCCCATGTGTCATCTTATGTTGGTTCTTCAATGCACCAAACAGACTTGTAGTGACCAATCAGGAAACCTAGTCATGAAGTAGGTAGGAGGGAGAGAAGTGTTGGGAAAGAAGAAGTTGTTTGATTGGTGATTCAATCTTAGAATTCATGAAACTTAGGTGTATTGGTTCTGCTTTATTTTATTTAAAGTAATATATGCTCTTGGGTGTGTTGGTTCCGCTTTATTTTATTTAAAGTAATATATGCTCATGGAATGGGGGTTTCATGTAGCAATATGCACTCTCCTTGCTACCTGAAACAGGCTCTGACTCCTAAACACTAGTTCCTGAATCCCGAGGAAGATGTCTTTGCTTGCAATGTGCACATCGATATATAGGGTCCTTAGAAAATTGCTGGAAATGGCTAGGTTGAAGAAGGAACATCTCTTGATTTTATTCTTTGATGTCAAAAACTTCTCTTTAGAAAAGTTATCATGGAACAACAAACAAAAACATCAAGTTTGATCGTGATCTTTGTAGTCACATATCATCCATTTCATGTTCAGTTAGATGTGCTGAACTATGTTTGATTTTCAAAATATTTAGAGGAAGATTGATGAAGGTAGAACCACTTTAGGTCATTATAATGGTGAAGTTCCTACATGGAGATAGCTACAGATAACAACACAATTAAAAGCATATGCATGAAAGTAACCTCTAATATGTTTATGAAATAGAGAATTTTTGTGTGAATGTATGTTTCATTTACTATGGTACCCATAAGATAAATAGACTATATAGATGACATATAAAGGTAGATGCAAAGCCAAAGTTTTTGGGAGGAAAAATTATTTAGGTTGTCTGGTAGATGAAATGGAGACTGCTTGAAGTTATAAAGTTTTATGTGTACTGAACACAAGACAATATTTTTTTGTTAACTATATCATGCAAGCACTACACATACACACAACATATATGGCAGCTATATTTTTGGGTTCAGCATGTTGATAAAAATGTGGATTCACATTAAACAATATCGTTGGAGAAATAAGAGCATTGACATGAATGTTAATCTAATGAGGAAAAACCGTAGTAGTATATGCATGTGTTCATTGAAGTTGCGCCCAAGGTCCGCTGTACCGACCATATCGACGTACCGGTGGGCACCAGTACCGGTATCACACTGAACCGAACTGGTACTGTACCGGTTCAGCTGGTCCGGGCCAAAAGCCAAAAAAAATTGAGGTCGGTATGAGCTGGTCGGTACGGGCCGGTACGGGCCAGTACCGGCCGGATCTTGTGATCTAGCCTGCCAATGGCTAAATCCCCATTGCCTTCAGTCTGTCTGCTGCCTGGAGGGTAGTTCGTCGAATTGAAAAGAAAAATGGATGAACGGATGGTTACTCGTGATGCACCTCTCCTTAGTGAAACCGTCAAATACGACCAGGGTAGCTTTGTTAAGCATACCAATGATCGTGTCAGGACCTTCAAAGATAGTGCGCCATGAAGGTGTCACCAGGCGCAGCAGAAATTTTTGAATATCGGGATTGGCGGATTTTTTTCATGGAAATAAGCGTCTTACGGGTTGCGAATAGTTGGAACCGAAAAATATAGCTGTACCGTACCGGTACCGGTACGTACCGGCCCGTACTGACCTGTACCGATCGGTACGGCAGACCATGGTTGCGCCTATGGAGGATTAAGTGACTAGGAGCCAATCAAGATCTCAGTAGCATGTGCATGAAAGCGTGATTTTATGTGGTGAGGTTGTAAAAAGATATAAATACTTCAGGAACATTAATGAAAGATACAACAGAAAATATGCCGAAGTTTTGTTGGCTGAGGCTCCCTTAATTGAATTATATGGAAAAGGACTGTTTCAGGAAGAAGAAATGGTACCCTTTTAGTAAGTAGCACTGTTTTGTGCATAAGACAGCGTTTCAGTTTCTCTATAGCTAGATTGTGTTGGCTTGTCCAGATTACTTTAGTTTCTGATAAAAGGAAAAGTGAAATCTCTTTCCTATTTTAAATGGTTGAGGTTACTGGGGATAATTAAGTTATTAAAGTTTTTAATGGAGATATGACATGATATCAACTTGAGTAGTCAGAATTTGGTAGTAAAAAAGCTGATGGTGACATATAATGTTTTCATTAATATGGGAACTAAGTTGAAAATATGTAAATTTAAGTCTTTTTGAAATTTTGTATAATGTTCTAGTGTTTGAGTAAAAACAGATAATGGTACTAGGGGAGTCAATGGGCTGCACTGGCTCGATCAGCTTGAAGGCCCACCCTGAAAAATCCAGGCTTAGGCTCAGATGTCAGGCACTTGGTCTAGGTGTGGGCCAAACAATGTGAAGCCTGGATTAGTTCTGGCCACGCTTTGGCTTGGATTTCATAAAAGCTTTACTAGGCCTAATTCTAAGCTCAATTCGAACCTCAAAAAAGACCTAAATTTGGATAGAATCAGGAACTGACCTGGCAAATGTTATTTATGGTCTCAAAAGCAAAACTGATCAAGTAAAGGGTGTATTTTAAAACCAGTTGGCAAAGTGATGGATAAATGATCCTTTTCATGTAGTTTTAAGTGTAAAGAAACCTTGAAGGTTTTCCCAAACTTGGTTAAACATTGGACAAAGGAGAGACTGATGATTGGCGAATAATTGAAGCTTCTGCCGTTATAGTTATAGGGAACTTTAATAGTGATATATTCATTTGTTTTTAGTTATTCTAATGAGAGGAGATTTTTATTAAATTCTACTTTTAGTTATTAGCATTTGAAAATGTTCAAAAAATTGGCTTCATAATCCTAGAAATGCTAGATGAAAGAATTTGAACTCCATAGGTGTGTTTCAAGTAAAGATACTTCTGCTCATGTGCCAAAAATAATTTCTTTTATGTAATTTTAACTTGGTTTCGATGATTATGTGAAGAGTTTCCACCAACTAGAAGCCTTGTATCTTTACTATAAGGTGGTGGAAGGGGAAGAGGGTGCCAATTCTCAACCCTTGACAAGGCTACCAAGGGGAAGGCCTCCTAATGACCAAGGCAAGGAGAATGATTAGTTGGTGGACATAGAGTTTGGAACATATATCCTGTAGCCAGTGAACCAACTCAAATTACCTACATGCCATTTTTCTGTATGATCAACGGCTATAAATAATTTTATTGCTTGTTGTTTTGTTCATATATCATATATTTAAGCTTCTAACATGATTAGATCTTATCAAACTGTACAATTTTTTACAGGTTACAGAAGAGGTTGATGAATGTGATCCAGATATGAAGGTTGGTCATAGCTACTACCCTGAAGGTTGGTACTCAGATGATGATGGCCAATTAACATGGTTCAATGCCGGTGTTAGAGTTGGTGTTGGGATAGGCTTGGGAATGTGTGTTGGGATAGGAATTGGTGTGGGACTCCTCATGCGTTCATACCAGGCAACTACCAGAAACTTCAGGAGGCGGTTCTTCTAAGTTCAACCAGAGTGCCCGACTACACTCCTCACGGCAATACTCTTTGAAAATTTTGACCACACCAGAAGCTCCTTTGTGCCTCCTGTGCCGGCACATGGTTCGGCACCGACTGTGTAGTTCGTGGTTTGTTGATCAGCTGGTTTTTCTGTAAATGCTCAGCAGTAGAGCTGTTCTGTGTCTCTGCAATGGAGAGCTGTTCTTTATCGCATTTGTGTATGCTTGCATTTCGCTTCTGAATGAGATTGATCGTCCTCGCAGACAGAAAAGTTGCCCGACCAGACCAGCGAGGACTGCACTTGATGGGTTTTTAGTACAGAAGGTTATCTCTGTTTACCACCTTTTGGCTCTAGTAAATTTTTAAGAGTTGAGTTTAATGATGGGCGCAGTGTTTTATTGACATGTATTGATGTTTAGGGATAATCAGTGAAAAATATATTAGCTAAGTTGTATAGAGGACTACCATAAATAATCTGTTTTGGTAAATTTATTTCGAGATATATCTCCTTTCTCTTGATTATATTGTGATGTCAAGGTTCACTATTTCATGAAGAAGGGTTAAACCATGACCTTCCACACGTATTCTTAGGGATGTGCTATTAGGGATGCCTTCATGATTGCAGAGGAGAGGGGACTTCTGAGATGAGAGTGGAAAGTGACTGCCAAATTCTGATCAATTCGCTCAATTCACCATGTTGAGAAACAGCGTAAAGTTATTATGGTATCAAAAATCTTGCAATTAGCTTAAATAATCAACTAATTATAGAATTTAGTATTCTTATGGGATTGAAAGTTTCCTAATTAGCTTAACAATCTGGACTAATCACAGCACATAGAATACGGCCATCCTGCGCGAATAATTTGAGTAAATTGCAGCAGCTCAAACAACCAAGAACTAATAATGGGATCTAGAATCCTGCAATTAGCTCAAGCTATGCGATCGAAAAATCACCGAGAGGCGCAGCCGGAGCAGTGGCAACTGGTAGGCCCGCCTGTTCGGCTTGTTGTCAGAGCTTGAGCCTGACTACATCGACGGTGTCGGGTAGGCACCGGAGGAGGCTGAGACCGAAGACAGCAAGGGAGCTATGGAGGACCATGGAGATGGAGAGCTTCCACCCCGTCGTGCACCACTCTGCCATCGCCTCCTTCCCTGCTTCAGAAGGAAGCCAAGTTTTCTTTTCCCCCTATATATATATATAAGAATGAAGGAATAATGCTTTGTTTATGGAGATCATTGATTAATGGGTTTGGTTGTTTTCAGCATGTGCTTACGGAAGAGCTAATATGTCTGGGGTTTATACCCAGAGAAGTATGTAACAATGGTCTAACCCAAAATAGATCAATCCCCTTGTCCTGCTGTGGCAGGACCTTAAGCTCGGAGAATGTACTGTCAGACGACTTGGCTCGGCTCAACTAAGTTTGGTCTAGGCCAGATTTAACTCTGGCTCAGGCTGTTTATTGGAGCATGAAGTGGAGGTGCTGGGAAATTTAGATTTCATAGTAGAATATATGGGCTTAATGAGTCATGATGTACCAGTTTATTTGAAGTAACACGTGCATTCTCACTCTCGTGATATTGTCATTTTGCCACACCCTTCCAACCGAACAGGTGGCCTCAGTTTGTCTCAACAAATGAATCTCCGTGTTTGGAATTTTGAAGGTGCTAAATGCAAGATGGTTGCTAATCGGCTCCGTCAGAACCAAACATGGATCTCCAGCAATGATTCGATTAGTACCACCATCACATATCCCTCGGGATATGGGATGTTTTGTTAGATTTTATAGACATTTATACACCCTAGTTTTGCTTGTTACTCATAATTAATCTGGAAATATCTGACCTTCCAACTTCAAATGGTCCAGCTCATCCTGTTTTTCATGAATTTTATTTGGTTACCACCTAGAATCTAAAAATCCAAAATGAACACCACCTGCAGCTTCAGCATCAAATAGGAACTGCAAAACTATTATCTGAAAAACAATTTGTACAGACTTAAAACAAATAGTTAAGAAAGAATTGAATAATGCCATCAAATTTTAATGAATAGAGAAGAAAATAACGAGGTCTGCAGTTCCCAAATATAAAGTTCAGCTGATCTAACATGCCAAATCGCCAATCTAGGAAGAGCAGCAAGTACTCTTCTGGTTGACAGGTTGTCCACGAATCTGCACCGTCGGAGGCCTAGCATTGTTCATAGCTGGTTGGCTCGCCATCCTGAAACCAGCAAACACGCATGTTTAGAGTTTTATTATACATGACACGCTTAATATGCGGCTTCCAACGTCCCTACCTATTCTTAATTGCAGCGGCCATGGCCATGAAAGCCTCCTCCACATTAGTTGCATTTTTGGCACTAGCCTCCATGAAAGGGATACCAATTTCATCGGCAAATGCCTAACAAAATGGAATCAGGATTAGACATTTTCTAAGATGTCAAACAAAATCAAATACAGATTCTAACTGAATATCCATAAAAGGCGGATAAAAGATGGCATATATGAATATATCGCCTACTACCTAAATGAGAAAATTGATTTATCTAGTATGTTATACTATGCAATCAGCTACTAACTGAAAAAGAATAGCTCACTTTGGCTGTCTCATATGACACAACTTTGTTTGCAGTAAGATCACACTTGTTTCCAACCAGAAGCTTGTTGACATTTTCACTTGCATAACGGTCAATCTCATTCAACCACTGCTTAACATTATTGAAGCTCTCCTGGTCTGTCACATCATATACCACCTGCACATCAAGTGAGTATAAATAATCATCAGAAAGCCCTTCAATTCCACAGAGTAAGAAGAAAAATGATGCAGGATGCATGGAGAGAGAACTGACAATAATTCCATGAGCTCCTCGGTAGTAGCTGCTAGTAATTGTCCTGAAGCGTTCTTGCCCAGCAGTGTCCCACTGTACCAAACAAGGGAAATGAAGAGGCTCAACATAAACAAGAAATCTCAAGATAATTCAGAACAGCAATAAAGTGATCTTATAGATTGGCTTGGATTCAAAATGTGGATCAATTTTGTACAAAGGGTCAATGTTTCACTAGAACATACATGGAGTCGATGTGACAATACCCTGAACCCACCAACCCTAAAAAAGAAATGGACCCAAGATAACCAACAAGAAAATTAGAGAGTACTAATCTACATATATGATAGCTATACTTCTCCAAGACTACAGGTTAGCTTTCTATTGATCATAATTCTAATTCTTTAGGACTTGGCAACATCAAATCAAAATCTAATTTTTTGGTCAAACTAATTTATTATTTTTTCAAAACAAAATTAATAAAAGTGAGTTTGGAATCACAACAAAGAACTTACATGTAATTACTAGTCATAAAAAAATTACTAACGATGTAGTATTCTAGATCATACTAAGGGCTTGTTGGCTATTCCTATAGGATTGGGTTGTTCATTTAAGTATGACCCTGTATCAACCAAACTCCACCCATCCCAAATTCTGTGGGAATAAAAAAAAAAAAGACCTCTATAGGTAATTCTTTTCTTTTTGCAGCTCAAAGGCTAGGATTTGGGCTGAGTTTGGATAGGCTCTTAGAAAATGTAGGCTAGATGGGCCAACAAACCTTATTTCTACAGGATTTTCAGCCAATCTTGTAGGAATATCCAAACAGGCCCTAAAAGTTGGAATTTGAAAATAAACACTTTAAAAGAGATAAAGGAATTAAGCATTCATTTGTACTTGTGTGTGTGTGTGTGTGAGAGAGAGAGAGAGAGAGCAGCAACATTTAATGGTTTGTTCATCCCCCCTTTTACCCGCAGCATAAAAAAGTAAGAAACCTTCAATAATTGGGAAGCCTAGCAGGTGTGCTCCAAGAGACAGGTGCAGCCATTAGCATTCTTCTATAGTCCATGGGAGCACAGATACTTGAAAGAACGAGGGTGAACATACTCGCCCAATATTAATCCCAGTTAAATCCCAAAACAGAAGGACCAGATCTGGATACAAGTAGGCCATCTTGACTTAATAATCCTGTTGGATCTTATACTTTCACACCTTACCCTGATCCAAGTCTGACATTAAAATGATTGGCCGTTTGGGCAAATACTTCATGGAATATGCCATGATAAAATACAAGTCACTTCAAACCCTAAAGGAAGATAGAGATCCGTCAGATGAGAGAGATGCCACAGCTGAAACGAGCTCGGTAGAAAAATGACGTCAATCCATTGAGATATGGTATGCTACAAGTGAATATTTGAGACAAGAAATGAATCCTCATTTTCGGATGACTGATCCTTCTAATCCAGTCCATCTGATATCCTTTTCGGGAGCTAGAGGCAATGCACATTTAGGTTTTCTTTTATTTACCCCAGCATGGTATTATTATTTGTGCTTTTTTTAGGAAATACAATATCCACATTATATCACATTAAACAAGAATGTCATACTCACTATCTGAAGTTTAATGGTTTTCCCATCCTGCTCCACAGTGCGTATTTTCTATAAAAAAGAAGACTGCATTAGTATAATTTACACATTCTCCATCCAGTCAAAGCCATCACCAAGGAAAAGGTCGTACTTACAAAATCAACTCCTATTGTGCTGATATAACTCTCCAAATACGAATCATCCTAACCGACAGAAAGAAAATGATTAGTAAGGCATGCAAACAATCACTTTATTGATAATATAAAAAGATGCCATTTTAATAAGAAAATTAGACCATTAAGTCCTAATATGATAGATGGAAAATCTTATAACTCCAATTTTCAAGGCCTGCTTCACAAGACAGAAAATATATTGCTAGCATCTTTCCATTGTGCTGCCTAGATAAAGTAGCAGTCCAGAACACCAAAGAACAAGGAAAAAAATATTTAAGAGTTTTCAGAAAGAATTTAGACCGAGAAATCCTTTCGTCTTCTAATTAGTGTTTATGACCAGTCTGCATATACTCAACCACATTGATGTTTAAAAGGTCATTTCCATCTACGTGAAAACCAATGGTATGTATTACCGTAAAGTGAGTCTTGATAGTGGTTTTACGTGAACACAAGCATGTACAGTTTTGCAACAACTTCCAAATTTGTTGGGAACAGATACAAGGCCTTTTTTGTTTTTTTTTTTTTTGGGCAACTGATGAATATGCATGATATTTAATCATTATCATGCCATTGTTTCATGTATAAAGAAAATCAACGTCCTTCCATGTTCTTATGATTTAAAAGAAAAACGACCACCACTTAATGTACAGTTACAGGAAAAATGAACTAGTCTCCTTACCGCAAACCTCAGAAGAAGACATGATTTGCCAACACCAGAGTCACCAATAAGCAGAAGCTTGAACAAATAATCGCTGCAAAAGAGAAAAGCTTGAAGAGTCAATTCTTTGAGAGACCAATTTCAAGACAAATAAGAAAGTAAGGAGATCATCCTTTTAACTATTATGAAGTGCTATAAAAATTATTTGGCTATATTTTATTTGATTCACCACATATTATGACATGCAAGCGAGAAAGGAAAAATAATCTATGTTACCAGTACCATGGCTTTTATTACTGTAATGATGTGGTGAACTGATTGAAATATGCAGCTAAGACTAAGAGTCTAATCAGAAAATGAGCTCAGGTTTGTGTCATATACGACCAGAACAAGGAAAGACAAAATCATGGATGGAAATCCTAAACAGGACAAGAAAATGCACGTGTTGAGAAGATAATGTCATAGAGCTCCTCATGGATGGCAAAGGAGAGAAACTCATATATCCAACCCAATAAGTTGGGATATAAGTATCCAAAATCAATAGGGTGCTGGATTAACTTCATAACCTCACTCACGTCACTAAAACACCTTTTTCATAATGTGTCCATCCATCTTAATATGTTTTTTTGATCTATTGGAAATTATATTCTATCAAAAACAATCTCAGTCTAGTAAATAAACTATTCATTATTTTACCATACCATGAGCAGATTCTATTTCACAATATTCAATATTACTTAATTAGATGCTTCAGTTATGCTTCCACAACCTAATTTTGTTTTAAAAACCACTGCTTCACCACACACACACACACAAATTCAATTTTGCACGTGTTCTTTGTTCAGGTATCAAAGGTTACAATAATGGCTTATTGGCTTCTATGCTCAGCATATGCCACCATATAATAAGGCTAGCTTGTGCATTTTTGGGATTTGATCAGCTTCAATGTATCACTGTATAGTAAAAATAGCAGTAAAGGATCTTCATAAGAATCTCTTGAATAAGTATTTTTGATTGACAAGAAACCAAGACTATCTTTAGTTTAACTACAGATCATCATTAAGGGGAACATATAACTTGTGAATGGCTTCTTAAAATGAGCCAAAAAACCAAACTTATAAAATGGTTTCCTCCTCATTAGTAGTAATGTACAGAAAAGACCTACAATGGTCAAGACATGCAATTACAGATGTTTAATTTTCACCCATCTCTAGTCACAGTGACAACTTAAACATCAAGCATATATCTTTGTCCTATTGTGATAATTGGACGCCTACATCCAAGCATAAAAGTTAAAAACTAGTCTACATATGTTGCCAAATGGAAGGGTTTGTAGAAGTTAGAGTCATCTATTCCAAAAGGGAATATTCAAATTCTCAATATATTCAAATTCTCAATGGGACTATTACATCTGTTACAATAATCTATTACTTAAGCTAATAAGGCCCTGTTTGGAGGAGCTTTTGGAGGGCCAAAAAGCACTTTCTGGCCCTCCAAAAGTACTTTTAGCTAAAAAATAGTGTTTGGCAAATTTTCCGAAAAACTGTTTCAGTTTTTGCGGGAAGTTGAAAACAACTTTTGGGGGGGAGCTCCAATTTGGAGCTTTCCGAAAATGTTGTTTTCAGTTTTTTCGGAAAGCTGTACTTTTGACCAAAATACCCCCATTTAAAAAAAAAATTCTCCCAAAAATCTCTCTCTCACTGTCTTTTCCTCTCCCACCCAACCCCACTCCCTCTCCCCTGCCGCCGCACCCTCTCCCTCTGCCCCGCCGTCGCACCCCCTCCCTCTCCCCCGCCCCATGGTGGGGAGGTGCCGAAGAATAGGAAGACGGGTCGTCTTCCCCTTCCCGCGGCCGCCGCCGGCGACGACCCGTCACGGAAAGGGGCAGTGCCGAAGAACAGGAAGAAGAAAGGGCCGAAGAAGAAGGAGGTCCCACGGTGGGGAGGGGCCGAAGAACAGGAAGAAGAAGGGGGCGCCC
>JAOXJJ010000395.1:3977387-3991167 GCA_025769935.1 Phoenix roebelenii | reverse complement strand
TAAAGTTGTTTCTAATCCATTGGGATTATACATTAGGACCAATGATAGATATAAAGATACGTCTGTCATGAGAGTGAATTAAACATGACACGTTCACTTGTGTCATGAGAGTGAATTAAACATGACACGTTTATCCCAAATAAAGTTATTTGATGATTTTGTTTTGATGGCACTTGTGGTTACGGAAGGAAGTGTGTGGCTCTTTAAAAGGATAGCACATGACCGCTTGACCCTTACCATCGAACTTTTTCATTCAAGTTAAAGGGACCTAGAGCATAGTGAAAGGACCATAAAGTTGTTTTATTAAAAAAAAATTACCGGCATTTAAAGTTTTTCCTCTAATTATTCAATCACTTGACCACATATAGATAAATTTAAAGTATATATTTTTTTATAAGTATAAAATATGTGTATATATATATATATATATTCTTTTCAAATCTTGTGGTCAACACGGTCCAAGTGGGAGATTGTAAGCTTATGAACTTCTGGATGTGGCCCAAGTGACCACGTAGCTGCTCACATAAATGTAACCCACTCCGGATGGGCCTAGGTGATTGATTTTTGGGCTTTTCACTTATATAAATGCTGAAGGTTATTGGGTTAATTATGATAATCCCATCCGTTGGATCTTGGGAGTTATCTTTGGTGGGGAGAAACTCCACTAGTATTTATAGGATATTGGTCCCCCTCCCAGACTGATCGATCATTTTTTTCTCTTCTATCAAGTAGGATATCCCTTCTGTCCATACTGAGAGAAAGATCAAGCCTCAGGGAGCGGAAACCAATAACCAATACAATGGAATCATCTTCTATAGGTAACTCTTCTCTTCCCTGAATTTATTTTGGTAGAGATTTGGCAAATCTATTTCTTAGGGAATTTTACTTATGCATCAGCCTAACATGTGAAATGGAGTACCAATGTTGAGCCGTTTGCAAGGAAGTTGCAAATGGATTTTGTGTGTATATCCATCACAGCTGAGTACAGATACAACAAGAAGAAGGTGTATGTGCTGCTGGTTGGGCAAGTGCTTGCAGGCAAAAGATTTCACTGAATTGCACTGTGATACCCATATATTTCTTCACTGCCAAAGATCATAAACAAGTTATAGTCCTCTTTCACTGCAAATGTACACTTTGAAATACAAATTCCAATATGCATCAACCTTGATGCAGTTACAACTATCCAATAGGTGGCAATAAGTAGAAATTATTGCCATCGAACAATTGCTAATTGATTGGCTTCTGCATATGTGCTTCTGGATCGCACTTGGAAGTTTGCAAGGCTTCCCAATCCTGAGAAAAAAAAAATAGTTGAGAACTTTTCTGTCTGCACCATTATTTTTTAAATGAACTCTATCCTCTGCACATCAGGAAGCATAAACTTGATTGTGATCAGGCAACGTTTCAGCTCTAGTAAGCAGACAATACCAGCCTTAGAATGATATTGAAGGCCTGAAAAAGACTTCTATCGCATCAATATTTTGTATCAGCATGATCCTCTTCCAAATTCAGTAGTATAACTACATTGCTGCCCTGTATGCTTGTCTTGCTCCGATGTTCTCAAATTCCTTTTTGAAGCTCATTCTTGCAACAGCTGTCTGGTAGATCACTTAAATCTGCCAAAGTTTCCATTGCAAATCAAGGACCGCAGCAACCAAGGGCCACACTTCAGGCTCAGAGATAAGCATAGACCCATCAGAACATGTTTTAAGTAACTTTAAGAATTTCATGAAGTTTGTGGCCTACTTGTCTTCAAATGTTAAATTCAGATTCATGAGCCACTATAATTTATTCACTTTATACAGCTTGTTGATTATGCATTTTCGATTTGCAGAGCTTTACTGTTTTGGTCCCAATGCAGTAACGATGCCTTCTTGGTGATTGCCTCTTGTGTGATAATTTGGGAGCTTCTTCACCAGTAATCCCCACAAGAGCAACTGCCATTGCTGAAATGATGAAACCTAGTAGTATCCCTGAGAATAATATCCCGTACTTCAATCATGGAAATAAACTTGGCAGCATTGTGACAATCTCCACATACCCGAAGGTTTTTGAATACCCGCAGCGTAGTCCCAGAAAATGTGCTAATCAACCCAAAAGCAATAGCAAGCTTCTCACTATGCCGCATCAGCATCATCTCCTTCTGCTCCTCGCCCACATCGTGCAATGCAAACTGAAGATCTGGCACATAACCCACTTTCTTCATCTTCTTGTCCAACTCAGACAATTTTTCATGGATCAAGTTCAATTGCAAGTGAACTCTGTCACCTGACCTGAAGTCATGAACGACACCTCTCACCTCGATCCAACTATATCCTGGTGTTTTTATCACCTCACTCTCCTTCATCAACCGCCTCACCCTCGAGACATCACCCCATCTGTTCATGGATGCATATATGTTAGCCAATTGGACGTAAGCCCCTGCATTCCATGGCTCTAGTTCAACTAGTTTTTGAGCTGCGAACTCAGCAAAGTCCAAGTTCTTGTGGACCCTGCAAGCCCTCAACAAGGTTCCGAACATGGCTGGATGTGGCTTAATAGGCATTGAGTGGATCAAGCATACTGCTTTTGCCAGTAAACCAGCTCGGCAGAAAAGATCAACCATGCAAGAGTAATGGTCTATTTGGGGCATGATACCATAATCCTTCTCCATTGATTCAAAGTATTGGATGCCAAGATCAAGCAATCTGGTATGGTTGCAAGCAGATAAGACTGCGACAAAAGTGATCCAATTGGGCTCCACTCCCTCACTCCTCATCTCATCAAACAATGCTATTGCTTTCACCCCATGTCCATGCTGTGCAAACCCAGAGACCATTGCATTCCATGTGACGATATCCTTTCTACGCATTTCATAAAAAATCTTGCAGGCGTCATCCAAAACCCCGCACTTACAATACATGCTCACTAGCGAAGTACCGACTGTTATATCAAAACCGAGCGGCAGCTTTAAAACAAATTGGTGGATCAGCTTTCCCAATTCCAGAGATGAAAGATTGCTACAGGCGAGCAGAGCACTGCTCAGGGTCGACGAATTTGGCCTCACCTCAATGCTCCCAACCATTGTCTTGAAAAGCTTTAGCCCATCCTCGGGCCGACCATTCTTAACATACCCCGCAACCATAGCATTCCAAGACACCAAATTCCTTGCAGGCATTCTGTCAAACAACTCCAGAGCCTTGTCAATCTTACCGCAATTCATGTACCCAGATATCATCGCTGTCCAGAGCACAACATCATGTTTATCCGGTGCTCCATTGAAGAACTCCTCAGCCGTGCTCATATCGCTGGCATGCACATATCCAGAGACAATAGCATTCCAAGAAACCGAATTCTTCCGAGGCATTGCCGAGAAGAGCTTTCGAGCCTCGTCCATGGCGCCATGCCGGGACAGCCCAGAGACCATGGTATTCCAGGAGACGAGGTCCTTGAAAGGCACGGTCTGAAAGAGGAGGCGGGCGCCGTGAAGGTCGGCATTGAGGAGGTGGCAGGAGAGGAGGGTGTTGTAGGAGACGACATCCGGTTGGGGAATTTGAGCGAACAGTTGGAGGGCTTCTTTCAGTTTTCCGGGCTTCCTGGAGTACCCAGCGAGGAGGGAGTTCCAAGAGATGGTGGTTTTGAGGGGCAGGGAATTGAAGACTCTGAGGGCGGAGTCCAAGTCTCCATTACGGATGTAGGTGGCAATTTCTTTGTTGGAGGACTGGATGGATTGGGTTTTGGGCTGGTGGTTGTGGGGGCTTGGTTCTACAGCGGTTGTGGAGAGGGGGAAGTATTTGTTGGTTATTATTCCGAGAGGGAGGATTTGCTTTCTGGTGATTACGATGGAAAGGATCATATATGGTTGCAGTTCCCGAGCCAATAGAGAGCCAATTTCCATTACAATTACCACTCTATCATTGTAAGTTGGACGCTAGACTTCTTTTTCTCCAGCCAATGGGAAAAAAAATAGAACCATGAGCAGCCCCGGGTCGACGCTAGTCTTCCCTCAATCTCGCCTGCAACCTTTTCGATCGAAGAATGCTGCTGCTTTTGGGGCTCGAACTATTACGGCCTTCTCAAACTCTCCAAATCTATAGGTCGGATTGCCAATGTCAATCTTAGGAATCCTAATATTAATCCTAAAGCTTTAGGATATTGGAGACCATTGGTCCATTGCTTGGTATAATGGTAAATGCTTGGATGGACAAGTGCAATGATATATATTTAAATTCTTAGGAATCCTAATATTAATCCTAAAGCTTTGGAATATTGGAGAACATTGTTTGGTATAATGATAAATGTTTGGGACGACAAGTGCAATGATATAGATTTGAATTCTAGAATAGAACTATTTTCTACAATATGGCATCATATAACCGTGCACACCATCGATCACAGCTGCTCATTTTTGTAAGTACATGCACACATCTTGGTGCACTACTACAACAACGAACCATTGTGATTGGTGGCAGCTATGTAGTGCATACAAGAGAATAATTTCTCTAAAATAATTACTTTATTGATAAAATCAAAAATTAGATCGGAATATAACTGGGTAATGTGTTTTTTAAGAAATCTTGCAATATTCTACCACCACTAACAACCTATGAGCTGTTTATCTTCCTTTTTTTATTATAAGTTATTTTTTTAAACTATAACTATGCATGACTTTTGGAGTTGTTTGAAGCTGTAGATAAATTTACTTCCCACTTTACTCTTACTCTATCCGAAACACAACTTTGTGGACATCACTATGATCTACAAGTCCATAAGCGCATTTTTCAAGTAGCCAAAGATATAAAAGATGATAATCAGCTGCATTTAAATTACTAATTTAATGATTCAAGAATAATCAATTTATATAAAATTGAAAGGAATACAACACTCAGGAGGAGAGGCTTAAAAATTTCAAAATCTCTAGAAGGTTCTGTTGAAGGAGAAAGAAAAAAGGAAAAACAAAAAGTGTTGAAACCCTCCTCCAATGGAAGCTTCTATTATGCAGCAATAAAATATTGTGATTGGATATCTCTCGTTTGATGTGCCTTGCACCCATAACATGAAAGATGCCCGGGCTTCTAAAACCCTGGTAAAATTGAGAGGTCTGCAATCCCTTTGGGCAGATCTGCAATTTTCTTAAGAAGCGCAAGCCTATTGTTCCTGATCTTTTGGTCCTCCTGTTGAGGGACAGAAGTGCATGATATTTCATTTCCAAGCGAAAAGGGGAAAAAACAAAAAATGAAAAAGTGAAATAAGGCTGTCAAAACCTGCAACCAGGCATGCAAAGAACAATAAACAATGATGTGTTAGCTAGGACTGATCCATGAATCTAAAATTTTCCTATTGATCAAGGTAGTGAAAAGAATTAGTGAGGCTAGTCGATGGAGCTGATAAGGCAGCTGCCTAGGAAGGAAAGTCTCAAATATTTCAAATACGCACCGTAAGCTTACATGTATGTACATGAACTACATATATGAACTATGAAGAGCTGATCTAATTTTGTGTGTGTGTGTGTGTGTGTGTATTGTATCCTTTTTCAGTATAGATTCATCGTCAAACCTATATTTCACAAGAACACAAGTTCAAAAATCACCAAATTTTGTAAGAACAAAACATATTGGTAAGATAATGCCACAATGCCTGCAATAATAATATTGATATGTAGACTTAAAATTAACAAATAATAACAACAATTCGACTGGAAGAAGCATTCGGACTGCAAACAGGGAAATGAAGAATAACAAGAGGAACACAAGAAGGAAAGGCTGGACTGCTGTGTGCTGGAGATTGGAAACAGGGAAAAAGCAAGGAAAGAAGGAATGGCTGAACTGGGACAACGGAGAAGAGGATCCTGTTTTGGGGAAGAAGGGACGGTTGGACTTGAAAACAGAGAAAAGAGGCTTCTGCTATTTTCCAGTTTTTCTTTCCTGATGTCTAAAATTGATGCAGCTCCACTTGGAGTGGGCTACAAAGATAGACCCAAGTCTCAGTTACCCTGCCAAGTAGTGATTCAACATCGATTTTACATCATGGAAACCAAGCCAATTTTGGGGCAGCTTTGTAACAATGAAACCAACCGGAAAAAGCATTAACGATGCAAAGACCAATGCACCAACTGCAGTACAGTAGAGTTGTAATTTACTAGTTAGTCCAGATGTTCACCAAATCTGATATAAAAATGAAGGTTATTTGTATTCCTCGAAAACCCTTGCCCACGTCACCATTCTTGACCTACTATTGGCCAAACTACCTAGGCATTGGGTCCAAAATGAGTACAATCACTTAGCCATGCTCACATCACCAATTATGAATGATTCACGAAGTTAGATAATATCTAAATACCAAATACGTTCTCTATGTGATCCATGCAAAGAAAAGGTGGTTTTTCTGAGGAAGATCAAAGAAACATCTTGCTCTTCTCCCATAAAGAATTCTTATCAAGATCCGTTGAACCAGTATTAGGACCCGTACCGGTTGGTGGATGGGTCGGTACGGTACCAACTTTTTTTCTGAGTTTTTCAAGTTTAATTAATTGATAATCAATCTTTTTTGACTTTTTCAATGATTTTAAGTCTAATTTGATGTATTTTTATATTTTTTTATGTTTTTATGATCCTAGTTTAATTATATATTTTTAATTATTTTTTAAATTAACAATAATTTTTAAATGTAATATTTTAAAAAATTAATTTCAGCTCAGATCTATGTAGAACCAAATAGTAGATGCTACATATATTTTTCTAGGCATGTATCAAAGGCTACTTATTTATCAATTTTTTTTTGAATTTAGGCCTAGGTCACGTTGCGCATAATCGCATCAAAACAGGAATAAATGAACACCAAATTTTGCTGGAGAGTAGCTTGCATGCTCCTAAGTACAGTTCTGATTTTACAGTTTATTTATAAATTTCATATTTTTATATATTTTTTATTTTTTAATCCAAAAATATATTTTTAATTTTTAAAAATTATTTATAATTTAAAAATTAAAAATTTTTATGTCATCGTGTAGATCATCCATAGATCTACAATATATCATAAAATTATCAAATCCAAATCAAAAATTTTGGTATGATCCTTATTTTGAAAATTATGAGCTATTTTTTAGAGCTAAAAAATAGAGAAAATGAGATAGAAAAGAGGAAACATACCTTATTTAAACTTGGATCTTCTTTCAATTGCATTGAATCAGTGTGATTTTACAAATTGAGAGGAAGGGAGAACCGTTAGAGTGTAAGTTTTACAGAAAAGTAGTGTTGGGATAGCCAAGACCTTCCCAATCTCTTCTTTTAACAAAAGAAGAAAAGGGGGAGGTGGTCAGGTTTAGAACTGGGCCAACTCGGTGCAAACTGTCCAGTTTGCACCGAGTTCGAATGGAACTAGCCATTTCTAAATGGTTCCGGCCGGTTTGCAACCGATTCCGATTGGTTCAAGGCCGAACCTAATTTTATTAGGCAAACCGACCAGTCTCTAACCGGGTCAGCTGGGTATGGGCCGAACCAGGCGGCTCGGTCCGATTTGGCTAACCTTAATTCTTCTAATAATCTCTAGCCTAATCTTTGCAAAAAAGCACATATCATACATTCATATTGATGAGCCAAATTTCTAGCATACAAAAGTCGAAGTATATACATTATTCGATATAAACTGTTTTTCTGAGGATCTACTATGATAATGAGAAAGATTTCTAGAAATCCGACTAAATTGACCAATAATATTGCAATATGATAAATCAGTCCAGATAAGCTTATTAATAGGATGCCCCAATATCATACAAAATTTAGCTTTAGACAATGATCTAATAAGAAAAATAACTAGGACTCAGGTATCGAATTTTTTAGTAACAATGTTTGTAAGAAATGAATTCTCTAGCATTTGATTTCTTATGGACAAAGGATTTATTAGAACACATGCAAGATAACCTAGAAAATAGAAAGAACAATTTGATAATTGATTTATATCTCGGTTTCCCATACGGGTTGGTACCAGTATCGTACTAACACTTAGTATGTTGAGCTGTATCGTACCGAACCATATACCAACACTATAATATGATGGTACCATACGCGATTTGATACCGAGATGGCAAATCTTGGTTTATATGGATCCTGTACGGTTGAGACTTCTGCAAGATGGGGAATAAATTTACTTGATATGAAAATCAATAAGAAATCTGCTATTGAACAGCAGAATTCAATACAAATTAGAGGACAAATAAATAGAAAAAAGAGGGAAATAAGAGAGAATAAGAGAGGAGGTGGGAAGGTAGGAAGAAAAGAGAAGAAAGGAGGAGGCCTGCAGCCATTTCATTCAACGTTAATTTCTAAACACAATCTCCCTCAACCACCCCAAAACAGTTCGCCGAAGCCTCTTGCATACGCTCACTGACCTTTTCCTACTCTAACTAAGAGTCTTTTAAAAGGAAATTAGATAGTTCTAAACAATTGACTAAATCTAGACTCTAAGTAACTAGACAACTGATTACCAGCCAATTGAATCCCAACAAGGCATCGACTAATCAGACCACAATTTGAGTGAAAAAGAACTCCAAAAAATTCCTAGAACGATGACCGAGAAATATAAAATAGAAAAAGGATAAAATAGACAAATAAAAATCTAAAATCTGAAAAAAAAATCTATTACTTAAGTCCATAAACTCCCAATTACATCAAAAATCTTCCTTCTCGGGGAAGTATATAGCAACTAACAAGTATCCCATCTTAGCGGGATTTAAACCATCATCCTTTGGTGTTTTGGGAATATTATGCACTTAGCTGGGTGCCTAGATGCCTAGAGGGGCGCTTTCTAAAGCAATAATATTGATGTACAACCCATTTAGCATATGTGAGGCATTTAAAACAATAGCAATATAAAAAAAAATAGAAAGAAAAAGAAAACTCAATTCCTTGTCAAACTTTACACCATACAACTTCCACATCTTCTCATCCACATGAAAATCACATACATTTAGTATGTGAATCCCAATCAATCATATGAGTTGTGCAATGCAAGGGTACCCATGCAATCTCATCCACATGAAAATCACATACATTTAATATGTGAATCCCAATCAATCATATGAGTTGTGCAATGCAAGGGTACCCATGCAATACAAACAAATTTAAGGGACAAAATGATTATATCAAAATAAAAAGAATATCTGAAAGCTGATGCTGTAAACTTAAGATACTCATGATGCTCAAAAAGCATCAAGTTGATGGTCATTGATACATGTGATACTTTACAGGTTATCAACTTGTAATATTATGGTGCAATAAGTTATTAATTTTAAGTATAATTGTAATAACCTGGTACTCAAAATGTCTATTAATTGGGTGTCCTTGGCTTGCATAAGTATCCAAGACATCTCTAACATACACTCGATGTGGGACTAAACACGTCCTCGTGCAAGTAACAAACACCACAACCAGTTCATAGTCAATCCCAAAGGACCTATGCTATATATTCCCTGGCCATATAAGGTGTCGGCTGGGTTGGCTCTGATACTATCTGTGACAACATAGGACCTCATCCAAAAGGCTAGCCAAAAGCCTATTAATTAGGGTCCTTGACCCTGCTTAGGTACCCAAGGTATCCCTAACACACATCTGATATAGGACTAAACATGCAGGTAAGGGTCCGTACAATAATATAATAATTATTTTGCTACTTAAGTGAACTACTATCTGAGAATTCTCAGCATGTTTCTTTTACCATTAAATTTGAGTGGTGAATCTAGATTATGTTACCAATAGACCAGGATATTCAGAAGGCAATAAGAAGGAAGCTTACCACCATTACATAAACATTGTCAAAGAAATCTTCAAGTGGTTGTAGCAACAATAAAGATGCCATTACAAAACTGTCAATATCAACACCTGAAAGGCATACATAGATACAAAAGCCATATGAGCATAGCACTAGGAAGCACATCATAGGAATCAAGATTGTGATGTGAAATAATACCAAAATGGTTTCAAGATTATAATTCAAATTACAAAGGGAATTGCAGGTACCAGGATGGATTTTAGCTGCTACTGCCAAGTAAGCACTCCATAATGCCCGTTCTTCATTTTTCTCAAATGCAGCCTCACTTACCTATTCAACAATATCACTTGAGGTTACCGGACTGGACTTAGATTGTTTTCTTCTTTTCCTTTTTTTTTTAAAGAACTCTGTAGCTTGTTAACCAGATTAAAAAATGATTGTCTTTAGTGATCAGGATTCTCATACACCCCCATTGGTATCCAAACCAATATTGTCACAAAAATGCATAAAATTATTTTTTTTTTATTTTATCTTATCAGCCGCACAATACTTCAAACTCCGACCCACAAGATAGTAAAAAGAATGAAGTCTTACTTATGCAGTGTTCCAATTCTATTGCAAGAAACAAGAAGGCTATAAAGATTAGTAAATAACAAATTATACGTAGTAAGCAAGCAAGAACTTGAAATATAACAAAGTAAAAAAAAAATTGATTTTAGATAAGGATAGTTTGAAACTTGAATACATGAAGCTTGCATACATGAACTTGCATCACATGAATATGGATTGATCATCTTATGTTTAAAGAAACAATTATTCTCTTAAAACTTTCTTTAGTTGTTGAAAGCGATGGTAAATCAATTAGTCTAGCTTACCTGTTCACTCTGCAGATACTGCATTTTAAACATGCCTTCTGTTTTCTCCCAGAAACCAGTTGCATTTTCATAATTTCATGACAAGAAGATTGAAGGCCATTCTAAAGCATTATCATTAATAATTTCTTTTTGTCAAAACATTAAGAAGTACTCTAATATTATTTCACTAAACATCAGTAGTGTTCTTGCATTAAGTGCTCCTTTTAGAAGGATTTCTGATCATGAGCGATATATTGGACAGCTTCATATGACAATTTCTCTATAGTTTATAACAAAAAAAATCCATTTATTTTCAACACACTATTGCATCTTGACATAAAGGCTAGCGATATATTGGACAGCTTCATATGACAATTTCTCTATAGTTTATAACAAAAAAAATCCATTTATTTTCAACACACTATTGCATCTTGACATAAAGGCCGAGTAAGAAAGTGGGGAATCCATCATGATGACCTACGTGACTGTTAAGCATGTAATTTGCTTAATTATTCATAGAAACATGGCTTAATTAAGAGATAAGATCACTTCATGAAAGGAAACTTCTTTATTTGGTCTTTGCTGTATTGAATCCTACTATTCATAACATGATGATAGGTCATGCTATAGAGGTGATTAACATTGTAATATCGGTGCCAGCTCTTTATGGTTGATCCATAACCCGACCTTTGCCTTGACTCATTTATTTCTTTGCATGCATGGTTCGGCCCGCAGGTGAAACGGAGGCAGGTGTTAAACTTGAAAAGCATTGTTCATCTATATCTTATCATTTTCTACTTTTGGAATCAAGATATTTATTAACAAGCAAATAGGTTTGTAGATTAATGTAATTGAAGGACCCAAATAAATCTAGAATATGCTGTAAAAATTACATGATACATGATTACCTCCAAATCAGCATTGATGTCCTTCCCACGAATAATTCTCATTGGCCGTGAATATGCTTCAATTACTTTTGGAAAAATACCACCTCTATACAAGGCTTCCATCTGCATCGAGAATATATGATAGTGAGCTGATATCAAGGTCCGCTGTCTCGGTACTGGACCCCATACCTGTGCCACACTAGCACTGTATCGGTACAGTACGGTACAAAATTTTTTCGGCATATCGAATGTTAATATGCCACCCCAGTCAAACCCGGTAGAGTATGGTACCGAACCGGTATGGTACGGTACACCCCGAACAACCCGATTTGGGCCGGTACGGCGAACTATCGCTGATATTCATTACTTCAAAATAAAACCTTAAATTGATAACATTCAGGAAGCATTCATATTGATGATTTGAAGTAAATACTACTAGACCACTGTAACAATGGTAGCTTGATTGACATGTGGTGCCTAATCACTTAAGAAGTGCCTTTTAAAACATTAAGTGAATGTTTAGTCAGCAAAGTCATTTAGATATCTGCTGTTACATATAGGAGGTGTTTATACCAGTCAAACATTTAAATTCTGAGACAGGAAAATTGATGAAAGCTTACTACATTCAGCTGTTTATGTTTTATAAATCCAGTACTCAGAATACCCAAAAAATAGAAAAAGAGAAAAGCTAACGATGTAATGATTGCATTGCAATTTTTGGTTCATTTACATTACATGCATTGCACAAGCTTGATCTTTTGCATGTAAACACATAAATATGCATAAAAGAGAGGAAACATCCTTTCCAGTAACCTTTTCCAGCAGCCTTATATCTATAAGAAAGTCCCCTAATCCCTTTTCTCAAATCAAGTATTTGGCTAAATCATACATACTCTTTACCTCCTTCCTCTAATTTTCAATTTCTTCAGTGTTTTTGTTTATATTTTAATATGTAATCTTTTGTCTTGGTGGTTCATCAATAACTATATTCTTTACAGGCTCATATTTTTTTGTTCTCCTTTTACTTCTAATTTTCATGATACTGTTACCCCACATGCATGCGTATACAGCTTCTGAATCATGAAACTATTCTTTTAATAATATTAAATTTATAGTCACAATTTCATACAAGGCTTATTTCTAACAAAATATATAATTTTCCAATACGCTTACATATTAAGCAGTCCATTTTAACCATTTTGATGACTATATCACCATTTAAATGTCAGAAGAACTTTTTATCAAGCTTATTTGGCACCCATAATAGTTGAAAGTTTAAATATTAAAATTTGGACTAAAGCAACCTGTAGTGAGCACTCCAAACTTGTATGCTGAGTATTGAATTTTTAGGTTGAAGTAAGTAGAACACTACACCTCAAAATGCCAGTACGCTACAAGTATTACTATTATCTTGAGCAATCAAAAAGACTTTATATGCATTTCTGCTTACTGTGTACTTTTGGTACCATCGCTTCCCAACTCTTGAACCTGTATCTATTCCATCCATGTGGGAAGATCTAAAGAGAACTTCAAGGAGGATTATACCTTGTGAAAGAATGCATGAAAGGTTTGCTGTCTCGGTACCAAACCCCAAACCAGTGTCGCAGTAGCACAGTGTCGGTATGGTACGGTATGAAATTTTTGACGTACTGAGTGTCGATACGCCACCTGAACCGGATACCAATACCAAACCGGTATGGTATGGTATGCCCCGTACCATCCAGTTCCGGCCGATACGACATACCTTGATGCATGAAATCTTTTAGTTTGGAAAGAAAACTTCGAAAATTGAGATTAAGTGAGTCTGTTGCAGCAGTTATTTTGAAAATGTAACATAAATCAATAGACAATGATATTTTTTATGGTTCTACTCAGTGATCACCAAACCGACCTGAACTAGACGATTCGGCCCATACTGGATTGTACCAATGCTAGCTTGGGATGGTTCAGCAGCTCAAGTAGGTTCATATATAAAATCCCTCCCATCTCACCCCTTGGATGGTTCGAGAGCCTTTGAGGCTCTCTATCTCTCATTACTTCTTGGATGCTGCCTTCAATAGTATCAACGATGCTAGATGCTGCTCAATATCCCCCTCTTCAACACCGGTCATCGCTAGTAAGTGTAGAGGCCCACGTTTGAGTTGGGCCGGCCTCTGAGCGAGGGCGGCCCAACACGTGAAAATGGGGGAGGGAGTCTCCCGATCAAAACGCCCTTCCTCCCCTGTTTCGGAAATCTTTTCCCCCCTCCTCCCGAATCCACCGGAGGGAGTTATAGGGTGATAAAACCCTACC
>JAOXJJ010000395.1:3933388-3977287 GCA_025769935.1 Phoenix roebelenii | reverse complement strand
AAATGGGGTTCCTATGATATGATGGCATTAAATCGTATTTTGGTTATATTTGTTTGTAATTGATATTATGACGAATATAATCCTGAGCATAATTTACATTTACATAATTGGACTAATGGATGTGGTGGTATGGACCAAGGTTCGCCGTACCGGTACCGGTCGGCGTACCGGTGGCGGCCCGGACCGGTACAAAATCGGTCCGAACCGATGGCGTACCGGTCCGAACCGGTTATTCAACAATAAACTACCGGTACCGGATTTCACGCTGATCTGGTACCGGTCCCAGGCCGGACCGGTACGTACCGGCCCGTACCGGCCGGTACGGACCGATACGGCAGACCATGGTATGGACTAACCATGTTATATTGGTTGCCCTGTCACGGGCTGGAAACGTGACCATGGTTAGTCTAGGCCAGATATAAGATAAGGAATTGATGTGTGTATGTGAATTGGTTAAATGAGTAGGGACTTTGAGCTTATCTCGTTAGTATTGATTGCCCTGTTACAGGCCGGAAATATGATACTATCGATTGCTCCGTCACAGGCTGGAAATGTGATACTATCGATTGCCCCATCACAGGCCGAAAATGTGATACCATCGATTGCCCCATCACAGGCCGGAAATGTGATACTATCGATTGCCCTATCACGGGCCAGAAACGTGACCGGGATGTAGCCCAAAGTCGGAAAGATAATTGATCCGGATCAAGTTAATAGAGAATGAAAAGAAAAAGCATTGGAAACATTAATTGAAGATTTTGAGATATCGCATGACGTATCACACTTGAGTGGCTGTATTTTTGTTGACATTTGACTTGCATATTTATACTGATTATTCGAACTTTTGATAGCCGGTATATGATTTTATGATATGCGCATTGATTTGTCGTGGTTTTCAAATTCATATTATTATTGTGTTGGTGTGGATGTGTAGGAATTCTTACTGGGCTGTAAAGCTCACCCCCCTTTTTCTTCTTTTTCTTTATCAGAGTTGCGGGATGCATAGATTTGAATGGGATGGGCGCAGAGTGCGAGTACCAGAGTCATTAGTTGTTAGTTTATTTATCCTCCTTTGATGTCGATGAACATTAGAAGATCTTATAAATAAACTAAATTGATTATCTGGACATGCCAGATTTGTCTTTTTGAATTACTAAATTAGTTGTGGATTTATTGGATTTTTGTTTATCTTAGGCCTTGCATGATCTATAGGGCACTGCTCTAGGGCTCATGCGGCCGGTCGCGTACTGGACCCGAGTGCTGGGTTCGGGGCGTGACAGTAAGTCTCCCTCTCTGTTCTCTCTCTCTCTCTCTCGCTCCACTAGGGATAGGGTTATAATCCCTCCCTCTCTTGTCTTCCCTTCCTCGCCTTCTCCCTCTCTCCCTCTCCATGTCGTTGTCGAAGCCCTTGTCAGTCATCCCTGTCGAAACACTCATCCTTATAAAGCCCTCATCTCTCCCTCTCCCTCCCCCCTCTCTATCTCCCTCCCTCTCCTTTTCCCTCTCATTGTTTTGGTACACTCTGGCATGACATAGTACGGACCCATATCGTGCCGTACTAGTAGCCAATCAGTACGAGTCATGGTACCGGCTCGGTGAACTTTGGTCCTACTAAACTGGAGAAATATATTTTCATGAATCCATCACAAATAACAATAGCAAAAGAGCATAGCTTAGCTAGAAGGGTTTGAAGGAAAAAAAAAAGTAGAGCAGGTCTTGGATGACCTTATATGTAAATGATGAAAATTTGAAAAAACAAAATCAGGACTAATGATGAAGGAGGGTCCTTTAAATGATCCTTTAAAGGAGTAGATGGAAAACTGCAGTTTAAAAAACAGTCCTAGGAAGTTGAAATTAAGCTTAAAAAGTGTCATAACTAGCTTGAGAATAAAAAATGTAGATATTGATACATTTGATGATACAGCTACAATTAAGATGAATACTTGCTTCTTGAATATGCATGAGTAACCCCACAAATTGATACAAAAGAAACTTAAAAATATCAAAATGACCAAAAGTCACTTACTTCCACTGCCGATTGTGCTGCCAGACAAGGCCAATTTGCACGTTCTGAAAGTATCGAACGGACTATTTCAGCACTTATGCCCTTATCCACCTGAGATAAAACATAATCACCAAAAATAATTCCAAAACAAAATCAGCATGTGTATATACATGCACACTAGCATTTTGCACGTGCTATGAACATGCTTATCAAAAAAAAAAAAGGCAGGGAGGGAGGAGATGCAGAGAGAGAGAGAGAGAGTTTAAGAGAAGACAGGATTTGTTGGAGATTTTGCTGCGAGAAGGAAAAACTGCCATACTTAAAAGAGAGAGAAAGAAAGAGATAGGGACTTTGCTGGAGTTTTCCTTTGTGTGTGGTTTCAATGGGTCATGGAGTTCCAACATGCATAGAGATTATTTTATCTTAAGAGCTCAATTTTGTTCAAGATTAAGTCTGTTAAGAGGTTTAAAAAATTCAAAATTTCTAGGACAGAAAATAAGGACTAACAGCAGATGAGCAATACATGGGAAAATATTTTTCCTTTTATATAGCATATTTAAGAGGCAGGGGCACCATGTCTCCACATTTTTCCCACATCGGCTCCATCTACAGAGTTTTTTTTCTTTTTTTCTCTACTATAATTAATGTGCAGGTTTCTTGTAGAGTGCAACTACAGGAAGGAGTCTAATCACACTCTAAGTCCAGCTACAAACCTCCTGTCATTATAATAGTATATATATACTCACTTGGATTGTTCCTGAAAAATGAGTTCAATAGCATTTTAAATAGGATAACTTGGTTGTTATTCATCTCCAATAAGGGTGCTACTTATTAGGTTAATGTGAAAATTGCTTCAAAATGTGTAGAAAATTTTTGATAACTAATTCAAGAAGATTAGTTAACAACAACTCATCTGCTAACAATGACTAAGCACGAAGAATTATGGTTATTAATTACTCTATAACCTGGCTTCGGATAATGAAATGCATACTTTGTTCTTCATTGGTTAAATGAACAGTGATCTTTGTGAAACTTTAAAAGAGAAGTCACTCATTAAAAATTAAAAAATTAGCAGCACATAAAATATAGGCCGTTTCATTAACCTATTCCGAACAAACAGGACACAACATATGACTTTGATCATTAATCATAGGAAAGAAAAATATCTCAAGGAAAATCAAGTCAACATTCAAGAGGACAACTACACTGATCTAATGCAACAAGAAAACAAGTTACTGTAAGTCTGGAAGCAGCAATATCCCTTCACATCTAGCTTGTTAATCAAGCAAACATCAATTGGAACCAATGCAAAAGATTATGACATAGGTCCAATGGAAATACTATAAATGAGATATGCACAATTAACTGGATTGTTGTTTTTAAGAAATGATATATAATCTTCTGTAGTATGGCAGCACCTGTATCCTCTACAACAGAATACCTTTTTTCTTCAATTGGCTTGACACAACATGAGCATAACATCCACACAGTAGAGATCAGAATGTTGCAGGGGATATTTGAATTCATAATATGAGAGTCAGATCAAATTCAGTAAACAAAGTTAAACCCTGAACTCAGGAAGGAAGAAGAACGGAACAACAAACTCAAACAGTAGGAAAAACAGCCACTAATTGCCTTGGGAACTTCCTAATAATATGCAAATCATCAAGTTGTAGAATATCCAAGTTATAGTGCTTCACAATGGATTTTGTTGTTATTCTTTCTTTTCCCCTTCAATATTGTGGTTGAAATCTCAACTATATGAAATAGTAAACATATGTTTCTTCCACAAACAGAAATCTCAGCTATAGAAACAAACTATTGGTTCTGATATAGATCCTCAAAATTGGCTTACGACCTCAATGGTTTTAGATCTAACCTTGGTGGAATTAAATTGTGATAAATGATAATGCGATAAAACTTATAATTATCATTTATAACACTACAAATTTTCAGTATATAAGACAAATAAAAAGTAAACCATTTTTGAACCAAATCCGGATCACATTGACTCCAAATTTTGCATTGTATTCGTATTTGGTTTGGACATAACATTTCTTAGGCCCTGTTTGGAAGAGCTATTGGCAATAGAGCTTTTGAAAGTAGAGTTTTTATAAAAAGTTATTTGCTGTTTAGTAACTATATTTCTAAAGTGCTATGTCACTTTATCATGTGTTTGGTAAACAAACTGAGAAAATACTTTTGTATGATAAAATTATCATAAAGGATATTGCATAATATTATACAACAGAGCATAATAAAATATAACATATATTAGTACATAAATATATGATATAGTATAATATTACTGTAATATAATATAATATTATTATAATATTATAATACAATAATAAAGATATAAAATATTATAGTTATTAGCGTACATTAATTTTTCATAATATAATAGAATATTAAATTATTTAACATAACATATTAATGTATTATGATATAATGTAATATAATATTATATTTATAGTATAATACAATAATAGGAAACAATAATACATTTTCTTGCATGGAAGGGAGTCTGATCAACGGCTTGGGTTCTTTGTTACGGCTCCAGCAGATTTTTAGGTTTATAAAGGGATAAAGTATGTAATTGTTATATTTTATTATGGGTATTTTGGTCAAAAAAAATAATTTTCCGACAAAGCTCAAAACAGTTTTTTCGGAAAGCTCTAAAATGAAATTTCTCCCAGAAAACTGTTTTTAGCTTTCTGAAAAAGCTAAAATAGCTTTTTGAAATTTTTACCAAACATCCTTTTTCATCCAAAAGTACTTTTGGAAGGCTAGAAAGTGCTTTTTGGCCCTCCAAAAGCTCCCCCCAATGGGGTCTTAGTTCTTACAGTGATTGTCTCCAAATACAGATCCAGATCCCAAAATCCTTAGGGGACAAAAATCTGCCAATATACTCTAAAGTAACATCCAAGAAAAAGAAAAAGAGGTATAGGAGATGGTGCTTTCAGGGTTTTCTTACATCAATCAAACAATGCATGGACATACAATACAATGTGATGGACAAATTCTAGTGCCACTAATCATGCTAAACTTACTATAAAACAAAATAATCAAGGAGTGATGTGTATCGCATGTCAATCATGTGCTGGCTTGTCACTAGCATGATAAGTCCTTTGGCATGCTAAGCCATCCTAGTGCTTGCATGTACCGGCAAAACAACATGCAGATGGTGCTATACCAGTGCATGTGTCAGTGAGGCAATGGCACAGCACGATGCACCATGCCAGCCATCACTTAAATCCATGAAATAAACACAATCTTCTTAATGAAAAGGATGAAACAATAATTCATAACAAAATGGGGAAAAATAAAAACTATTAGTTCTGATAAGCATAAACATCAAATAGACAAAAAGAAGGCTCATGGCTAGCAAAAGGACCAAAAGCAAAAGCAAGCATCCTAGATGGAAAAGTAATCTTTATTGCAATACTTACCAAAAGTTGTTCTAATCTCCGTGTGACAAATTGTAGTGCCTGATGAAAAAGTTTCAATTACAAAGATGCAACAAAATTAATTTTAATAAAACCAAAATTATGACTACATCCACTCACATCATTTGTAATATTGGTAACAATCTTTATAGGTTGCACATCTGCCACTAGACTCAAAGCATTTCTTAGGTCCAAGTTCTTTTTATTTTCCACTAGTATCTGGACCTGAAATTAAGAGATAATCAAATCAATTTGATGAGAACAACAAGAAAAAGCTATTTAGTTTTCCACCCCACCCCTTTTTTCACTTACAAGGCCATAGGAAATTCTTCTCAGACCAAAAGGATCATTTGTGGAACTTGGTTGACAGCCTGCACCAAATAAACCGACAAGACTATCCAGCCTGTTTGATGCACAAAATTATCATCAAATATTACTATAAGATTATAAAAAACACTAAACACTAATAGATAAACAACGGTACAGTTTGACATTAAAGATCAGAACCTCAGATATTAAGCTTGAGCATGGATAACAGGAACATATAAGGACAAAATCTAGAAGACCAAATCCAAGTAAAAATAGTTCCAGCTGCATTTTGAGGGCGCTTTGTTAATGAACTATTAGAAAGCCATAACAAAAAGTAAATAGGAAATATTAAGTCAAAAGCACCACAGAAACTAGAAATACAAAATGAGACTGTCACAGATTTTTAGAAATTGGCCGTCTTTACGTCTACTATAACATTGCCCCCACAAAAATAAAAAAAAAGTGCTTATTTTCATGTTTATTAAGTTGTCTATTAACGTATTGACTATTCTCTGTACAAGTTGAATTATTCTCTATACAATTTGGATAATGATTGTATATATGCATGTCTTCTTACGGTGAAGAAATGCTCACTAAGTGTGTTCTCATAATTAACTATTTGATTGTACGCCAAGTCAATTCCTTCCAGTATTTAGCTAGTCAAGTTACATGGTACCATAAATGAGCCATTGCAACTCAAGACTTTCATAAGACTTCAGTGATAACTTGAGGAAATATTCCCATCAAAAAATTGGTAATCCAAATTGCCATCAACTAATCGATGTATACTGCTAAATTGACGTCACAATCTAGCAATCAAGTTGCCAGATTCCTAAAGTAACATGAAGATTTATATCAACACATTGTGAGTCTGAATGATCTCCAGAAAATTGCTCAAGAACATTTGACACAATTTCTTGTGGCTGTTAACAGAGCACATTTGTACCTTTCTGCACATTTGCACCTTTCTTTTTCACTGACTACTGTCTAGGCTATGAACCTGCCATGTTGGTTCCCCTCTTATCCCTTTAAAGCAAGGCACAAAAACAGAAATAAGAGTGAAAATGAGATCAATAGGAGAAAAGATAAGTTTCATATTGTTTATTGTTCAAAGTGGCATAAAGCATGGCGGTGGAGGAGTGGAAGTGTGACCTAAAAGTGGACCAAGTGAGCTTAATTTTTGAGGGTGTAATTACCGTCTCATGTCTACATTCAGAGAATTGCTCAGTCTAAATCTTATTTTAATGAAAAATGAAAGATTTTACCTGGTCTGAACGACAATAGGACAAGGACCAGGAAGGACTTATTTAAACTGAAAAATAAATCAATCAGCCGCTGTCCGATCATAGACCTATATTAATGACAATCAAAGATAAGACTGACTTGACTGGGGCCCTATACCTTTGAGGATGGATCAACAATGACTTCTGAATAATAAAGGCCATTTTTTGAGGAAATGTTGAATGAAACTCCCAGGAATTTTCAATTCATCATCTTGCATATGATCCATGATTACTGTGGGTTCTAATTTCCATTGTGTTCTTGATCAATTCCACCTCCACTTTAGATTATGCTTTTTTATTTCATACTTGCATCCTTCGAATGTTGTCCTTCCGTGAGTTTAGCTTCTCAGCCCTAACATCCTTTTAAACCAATCTATCAATCAGAAAGTATATTGCTGCTGTTGTTTCATTCGTTTAGTTCAGCTGCACCTCTATGTCTGGCAAACCATATGCACCCATAGTCTTTTTCTTTGTTGTCATGGTATGCGAGTAGCTTCCAGTTGCTTATGCATAAACCTTCTGCATTAGACAATTTCCATATTTGTACCTAATGAACTAAGCTTGAAAGAGCTTGACTAGAAATTGATTTTAAGCTTGAAAAATAGGACTTAACTTGGTCTGCTTTCCTTTTGAACGAACTTAATCAAGTTTAATATAGACTGTGGACAAAGATAGGTTTATTGTAATCAGCTTGATATCCCTTAAATCAGGCCATGTTCAAATCAACCTTGAATCAAAGTTGATTCAAACTCAGTCTAAGCTTGAACAAAAGAGAAGTTTAAAACATATACCCATTCCATGATCATATTTGTAGAAAAAAAAAAAAGATGGAATTCATCACTATGGAGAAGTCTTTTGAGCTTTAACTGAATATGCATTTGTGTTTCGTTGAAGAAGTGAATCATGTAGAATATTTGCTTTCAAATTGCAAGTTTGAAAGACCATATTTTTCCATAGATGTAACCTATAAGGGATTGATAAAGCTTTTTCTGGGTTATAAAAAGAAATAACAGCATATAGAATCTAGTATATTAGTAACCTGACTACTGCCATACAAGAACAAGTTGCAAAATTAGCATACAATTGAGTTTTCAGCATCAGGTCAGAGTTCTGATGAGGCTAACAGAACAAACAAAAAAGGATGGAAAAGAGAATGCTGCCAAAACCTAATTTGGGATACCTAGAAATCTGTATAATGGAAGATCAAAATTATTATGCTTGAAAATACAATACCGATCAGCTATGGCCAAAACTATTCCAGCATCAGATTTTGGAAGAACATCTCCAGAAAACCTTGGCAGTGTGATCTCAAATAGGGCATCTGCAATCTTCAACAACAAAAGTAAGTCAGGCCCAAGTGACTGCTGATAATAACCTGTTGCATTTAATGGAGGTAGAACTCATACTTGAGAAAGGAAGAAAACAAACATAAAATGATGGTCACATAACTCAAAACAGATTGTTTACAGACATTTACAAGTGATAATTGATCAATTAATACTTAAACAAAATGATGTCACTGCAGTGGTCAAAGCTGTCTGTATTAAGATTGGATACTAAAAGTTAGCGTTCAGTTCTCATCCAGTTTCACAATAACTAACAGTTTGATAATAATCAAGAGTAATTCCCTAAAGGAATTTGCTAGTTTAAAGACAGGTCCATAGTCAGTTTCAGCTTCAGCAGGACCAAAAGAGTTTGAATTTCGGCATTTTTTCAACAATTTTATTGGTTTCCATCTAGTTATGGCAGTTTCAATCAAATACTTTAAAGAAATTTGCGAAATGAAAATCAAAATTAAGTAAAATATGAAGAAAATGAGATCAGTCAACAATATGAATTAGACATCATTACAAAAAATAAATTATATTGATTATGAATTTTAAATGTATTGTTTTGATAGTCTTGCGACGATTTTTTTCCCAAATAAAATGTTAAAAAGTTGTTTAAAGTGCAGTATATCATTGCAATGTAACATGACACCATGAAGGCATGAACATGTAGGAAGCTCTAGGGCAAACCTATGAACTTCACTAGATTTGATGTTTTTTATGAACTTTAGATGCATTGTTTGATAGACTTGCAATATCTTTTGCTTTGAGAATAAAATATTAAAAAGCTTATGTCTAAATTGCATTGCATTATTGCAATGTTTGCATTACTGCAATGTAATGTGACACCATAAACATGTGTGGAAGTTTGAGCTCTAGGATACCCAAAAGTCCAAAACCCATCTGCTTCACTGGATTTAGATATCCAATATCAACAGTGCTTCGACATGTTCTCGGAACTCGCAAAGTTTTTGAGAAAACATTTGAAGAAACGAAGAAATGCAGATAATTAGAATAAGCAACTTATATATGGTTTAATCCTCTATCACAAAAAATGATGACAGTTTCAGATCAAGTCCCGGCCAAAACTGAAAGCATTTTGGTTTTGGTTTCGTAGTTGGATAAAGTCTCATGTTATTTGAATAAGACTTCAAAGGATAATCTAGAGGTAGAGCTTGTCACTGACTAGATTTTAAGTCCAAGCCTATGCTTCATAACTTGATTGGGACCAAAATCTGTTTGATCTCCAACAACCAAAATATTGATTGTTTCCATTATTTTGTGCCGTTGCAGGGTGCCACACATTCTCATTCATCTACATCATCCTGGCAGGGCGTTTTTATACTTGTATGTAGCTAAGAGTTAGTTATGCGATAGTATTGCTTTGCAGTTGAAATGCCTGTTATTGATCATAGATCAACAACCAGTTCACATCAGGAGTGGGTTTAATTGTCCTTTGCAGTGTCTGGTTGTCTATGAATAAAACCACAAGAGCTACTTCCATTTGTCTCCTTGTCCATAGGCATACTTATTCATGTAGCACCACATCGACCTTAGACAGCCAACTTGAGGAGCAGCCCATTCTTAGTCAGCATCTGCTCATGATCCTCAACTCTTTTTCAGCACAACAGAGTAGTCTAACCCTTTTCTATTACAGCAGAATAGTCTGCCTCAAAAGTTCATATCTTATGTATAGCATTTTAATCATAAGCAAGCAATTTTTTTTTTATACACATTTGAAAGTTGTTCGCATACCTGCTCTGAATAACCATCCCTTAAAGCATAGTGGCGTGCCATTATTCCAGATAGGGAAGTAAACTCTGTAACAATAGATGTAGCAAGATCTGACATGGCCAAAGCTGCAGCATCTTCAATGACTGGGAGATTACTTTCATCAATGCCAAGAGCAAGGGTTAATTTACCAACAATCTGTTGGACACGAGACATCTTATCCAGCATTGTTCCAAGCTTTTCCTGATTATATATCATGATGAGCATATCAAAAGACAAAATCAAACATAATTATTAGTTCAATTAATAGTTCTGCCCCTTACCAAAAGGAGAAAAAAAAGTTCCAGGATATGCCATAACTTACATGAAAGAGAATCCCTTTAAGATGGACTCTAAATTCAGAAAATTTCTTTTGGGTGTCCATTTTATAGAAAAATTTTGCATCTTCATATCGGGCCCTGACAAGCAACAGCAAACAACAAATTTCTTATAATAGATTTAAAAGCTTGATAGTTGGCTTATAAAAATGTTATAGCATAAGGAGAGTTTGTTAAAGCCTACTTTGCAGATATAACAATTAAGTGGGGGGTCAGCTGCAGCTGCAATTTACTCTGGACTGCAGCTGAACTCCAAATTTATTCTGGCTCAGTTTTATATCACATTTTCAAAAAGTTGCAAACTTTGCATCAAAAAATTAATTATTTTCTCTCTGATTTATAAACAGAATCCATAGCTGACCTCAGTACAGCTTCATTCCCCTTCTGGACTGCTGCTTTGCTAATTACGCCATTTGCAACCTAAAAGCGAACAACCAACAATAAAATATTGACACACAAAATGACCAAATGAAGAAAAAATAAAGGCAGAGCATAGTGATAATTTAGTTCTCCAAGTGTGCAGAAATCCAAAGCATTCTCACGGTGACAAAGAATGGCAGCAGCCTTCCGGTGGATATGTTTGTTAAGGGAAAATATTTCTGGTGTTTTTGCATAACCTGTAAATAAAGTGAACAATTATTGTCAGAAAGAATCACATCTGTCATATATATTGTTCTCCAATATTCTTTAAATTGTAGTTTAGGCAACATGTCAAATCCAAGAAAGGGCCATTTATCAGTGAAAGTTTGACCAATAACAGCATCAGTAGAAACAATGATTGTTAGTTAATGTCCAATTACCTAACAGTAAATCACTATACACATGACATCGAAGTTGGTTGTAAGCATGAAAGGCATCCCAAATATACACACATAAATCATGAAAAGGAAAATAGTTTCAAATATCTGCACCTCCCTATTGTTAAATGCTGTCAATACACACATAGATTATAGATACTATACAGTTGTACTAGAATGAACATAACATTAGAATGGATTGTATGTGAAACTCCAGAATAACATTTAAAAAAAATCAGAAATGATTATATAATAAGACTAGTACAATGAATCAATAGTAAAATCATTATTTTTTCTTTATCTTTATTGAGTGGATAGATATAAGTGATCATATAAGGAACTATGAGTATCAATTCAAAAAAATGTAGAAATTGAACCTCCAAAAACAAATTATGTGTTATGCTGTTGTCCTAAAATTTAAGTTCATTTTTTCCATTTTTCATTTAATAAACATGCTTCAGTAAATAAAAATGACGGCCATGACAACAATTTTGCTACTTTCACAACTTGGGCTAAGTACTTGAGGTCAGCTAAGAAAAGGTGAAAAAGTACATAATTGTGATTGTAAGTAATGGCCTGTACAAAGATGTATTCCTAGAGCATAGCAAACTATCACTCTTGAATGTATAGTCGAGCTAAATAGCAAAAATGACAATACATGGAACAATTATGAACTGGGGCTTATCCTAGTGGTCACTGTTGTTACCTGAATACTATCATCTACCTCCTACCATGTCAAATTGGGGTGACAATTTATTCTGCCACATCAGGTACCAAACCCGACCCAACCTTAATGAGGCGGGTTTTACTCGACTAGAAATGGATCCAGGGTGAGTGTGGGGAATGATAAAATCTGCTCCGAGCTCAATCTGGATATATATAACTCTTTACAGATCCCCTCCCCAACCTTTGTCCTAGTCGCTCCATTCATGAGAAAGATTAAACATGGGAAAGGTTACATGCTATAATGCTTAGTTATTATTTTTTTTAGTTGATTGCTTTTCTTGGTATAAGAGACATTTGACTTTTATAAAGAACAATATTTTTGTTTGTTATGTTTCTATTATTGTTGAGCATTTGGCTTGTTATATTCTAGGTCTTCGCTTCTTAATTTGTTTAATATTACATAAAGTACTAAGATTTAATTTTATATTCTTTTTTATTTGTTTGATTTATATGCAAAAGAAATTAATTTTTGCAGCTTTCTCTAATCCGATCCGTCCATCCTGCCCTGTCTAACTCAACCCCCTGCTCCGCTCTGAGACGAGTGGGGTGGGTATGGGTAATGGCCTAACCGACCCATCACCATCCCTAATGACGGATACATATCCAAGTTGGATATGCATTGAACACTTGAGTACCCATTAAATTTATTCAATTTTTAGAAATTGATATAGTTAACTCTTCTAGCCAAGGTCTGTCGTACAGCTCCATACCGTACCATAATGGAAGAAAACCGGTACGAAATATACCTTTAAGTCGGTACAAGCCCCGTCCTGCCTCTGTACGAGGCATATCGACTTGTACTGAAGTGCGTATCGATCCGTACTAAGGCGTGCCGAAGTGCGTACCAGTTCATACCGAGGCAAACTGAGATAAAAATCGAGAAAATTGGTCAGAGAGCTATTTTGGTACAGAGGTGTATCGTACCATATTGAATCGATATGGTACCGATCCGTTACTCGGTAATGAGATTGCGAGTCTTGCTTCTAGCCATTGTTTTGACCCATTATAATAATGTTTAAGGGAGGTTTTATTCTTTTAAGAGTTTGGTTAAGAATATACATACTAAAGTAATTTTACAAATTCTCATTTTCCTAAAATCCTTAAGCTAACTTGGAAATTTGGATAAGAAACATGCATACTGAAAAAACTTAACAAATAATATCTTTTAATGTTTTCTTCTGTACAATACTTATATACAAAAAAATTATCCTTATACACAAGGCTCCCACTACGACAAAGGCTGGGGCGGGTCAGAGGTATGTAGCCTTAACCCTGCATATGGAGAGGTTGTTTGTGTTTCAAACCTAAGACACCTAGGTCACAATGGAGCAATCTTATCGTTGCACTAAGACCAACCCTCACGATACTTCATAATATGCATGTATATACTCTTTATATCCCTATCTCTCTTTTTTCTCCTCTTGCTAAGTTAGACACTTGGCCATGTATTGAAACTAACTCCTGTGTTCGTCACCAGGCAATACTGGTGGTCACACCCCTCCCCTTAGCAACTAGATATTCTGGGCCTGATTCCTGGGTGGCGCATCCTCAAAATTTTGAACTTAAATAATGATAATATGGGTGGGTCTCCCTTTTTTTCTAAAAAAGAATAACACATGGAACAATCTTTTGCCAGACACAAAGATTGGATCATTTTCTTCTAATCATGACTTGGGTACTAACCTTACCGATACGACTAGTCGATACGATGCCATAGAGTACAAACATAGACCTCCCTTGGACCTTTTATCAGCATAGATAAAATTGTGAGACAAGTATAGAGCAATGAACATATAACTAAATATAAAAGGGTGTCCCACAAGGGTCTTACCACTATGGGATTTGGGGAAGGTAATGTGTATGCAGCTTTGCCTTGCATGCAGAGAGGTTGTTTCGACATTTTGAACCCGTGACACCCAGGTCATAATGGAGCTACCTTACCATTGTGCCAAAGCTCATCATTGATAAATGTTTTACTAAATATGTAGGAAAAATTCAATATACCATTAATCATATAAAACTAACATGTAGCACTATTTGCATAGGATTAGCCTATGCATCACACTTTGTCTCTTACCCTAATGTCGAATCAAGTTAAAAATAAGTTATGGGGTGTTTAACTTTCAATTTAGGCCGAACCCTTCTGGTTATCACACAGCCAGCATGTGTTCTCACTTCTCAATTCAAAAGTACACAATTTCCCTACATCCTCAGTATTCCTCATCTTCATGATGCTCGTCTTGTGCTCTCATGCCTACTTATTTGCAAATCTTCAGACCATATAACAAAAGAAATCACATAATTCTGATGAAGTGTCCATTTTGTCTCAATGGTATAATATGACAGCATAACGCTTGAGATTTGCATCTTCAGTTCAACCTTCCCTTTTCTACTGAACTTAACAGCATGATCAACTCTACAAGTACCTATAAAGCAGCAGTGCAGTTGGTGTGGATTTGAGTCTAAAATCTTAATTCTTAGATTGGTCTTCATGAATTTCTTAAAATGAGATTAAATAACTTCCAACTTATAAGGGACATAGAAACAAAGAAGAAGCTGATATTCTGGGTCACCTCTTTGAAGCTCAAAAATATCAGCTGTCAAAAGTAATTAATTCTGGAAAAAAAAATCAGAAACAAGTGAATATTAATGCTACTAACCACAAATGTAAGAGATATGCTTGTCAGTCATGCCATCATGGATAACATTTTTTCAATTTCAATTTTGTTTCCATCCCACCCATCATCGTTTTCTTTAACACCCATGAATGTCGCAAGTATCAGAAAACCAAAAACCAAGCATGGAAAAAGCATGAATGCTGCAGAAGTGATAATGCAGAAAATGAAATTTCCCAACTGCAGTAAGTTGAAAAAGCTCCAGCAATCAGATGATGCTGAATGTCAGAGAATCTGATCAAATATACATGACACATAACCAAAGACAAAAAGTCATGCAGTTGAAAAAGCTCCAGCAATCAGATGATGCTGAATGTCTGAGAATCTGATCAAATATACATGACACATAACCAAAGAGTCATGCAGTTGAAAAAGCTCCAGCAATCAGATGATGCTGAATGTCTGAGAATCTGATCAAATATACATGATACATAACCAAAGAGTCATGCCGCAAGATCATAGTAAATACAAGTGTCAAAAATCCAAATATAGGAAATTCCAGAGTTTCTTATGTTATCAGCTGTACTTCTGAAATAAGGTGTACTTCTGTTACTACTTTAGTACAGGGGCACTTTTGTCATCATACACCCTTGTTCAGTTATTGTCCTGATTTAATAATTTAGAATTGTCCAGTCAGATATGTGACAGAATAGCTCATCTATATTCTCTTTTCCACTAGCCCCACTAATTTCTTAGTTTCTCTATTCTCTCATATTTTCTTTCTTATTCTCTAATAAAAGATGATCTAGATTTTTACTGTTGAACGAGATAACAGCAAATTAAAGAACAGGACAGCAGGCTATTCTCTCTAGAGCTTGGATGATCTTTATTACATTTAGATCCAATAAGGTTGAACTTATCACTCTTAGCTCATGAGAATATCATAATCTGGATTACTGAATATTGGAAGGTTGTTTCAGTAGACAGGGTAAAACAATACAAATTAGAGAAAATAATAAAAATTCTCAATGCCGTAGGCTTTTTAGAAATTAATATTGCAGATGCATATTAGGGTAATCGCAAGTCAGACTAAAATATTTCTGGCAATTGTAATAGCTTACCGTAATTAATATATCTTTGGGAAGCTCTAAGAAGAATTCATCAAAACCTCCAAGTATTGGAACAGGTGCCTCAACAAGATTTACAACCTAAAATCATAATTTACCAAAACTTAATATTCTCCACCAGATAATACAAATCATTGTGAAATAAAAGAAAAGGTACCTCCTCAAGTAAATTGTCCTGCATAATAAGATGACCACCAACACTTGTAGCCAATGAAGTAGAGTCATGTAAAATTTTTTCTTTGCGCTCCTGTCAATGGAAAGCTCATTACTGGTCCAAAATATTTAAAATTTGAAATTTATATAAGAATTAAATGTATTACTATTTATCTGCCTTTTAAAGTTAAATAGAAGATTGCTCCACATTATTAGCAAAAGCATGCTTATAATAAATTTCCAGATATCAGTCGTGGCAAATTAAAGAAAACCATGCAACTAAACTCATAAATCACATAATGCTATGGAAGGACCAAACAACAAACAACAAAAGCGGTGCACATAACTGAAACTAAACATACATAATTATGTTTCTCATCCTTTATACTACTGATCAAAGCAATTGTAAATTCAAAACAGCAAGCCATTACAGTACCATATAGACGTACCTTGATGTCAATCAGAATTCCACCATTTTTCATTTTATCCAGGTAAGACTCAGCAGTTTCTACCTGAGATTGCAAAACCTTTCACTTAAGGATCTTACATGATCCAATACAAAAAGATATCAACAAGATAAATGAAATGGTTAATCATTATGTAAATACTTATAAATCAAAAAACATTAATTGTATAAAGCTAACAAAGAAAATGGGCTGAGCGAAACATCACATTTCACAATTCTATTGATTAGAAAGTCATATTTGTAAGAATTTTATATGGAAAGAAGATTAAAATTAATAATTGCTTAAGACAAGTAAGAGTAACTTTCAACAGTTACTTTTCCTTTAGCTATTCCATTAACCACGCCCGACAATATAAAAGATACAAACTAAATAATTCCAATCCCCAAAATAATAATCTGAGCGAAACATCACATTTCACAATTCTATTGATTAGAGCGAAACATCACATTTCACAATTCTATTGATTAGAAAGTCATATTTGTAATAATTTTATGTGGAAAGAAGATTAAAATTAATAATTGCTTAAGACAAGTAAGAGCAACTTTCAACAGTTACTGGAGAAGGGATGTGGCAGGCGACATTGTTGGGGACGAGGGATAGCTCAACATTGAATGGAGAGGTGACTGACAAGTCCCAAGGAGTCGGCACAATCGGGTACGGCGACAGGGCCAAGGGCGAGGTTGAGTGGAAAAAGAGGGGTCAAGAGGAGAGGGATGAAAACCCACTTTTAAAAAAGTGGAAGTGAATTTCACTTCCACTTCTTCCAAAAATAATGGAAGTTGTTTTCGGAAAAACAAAAACAAAGCAACCAAACATGCTTTCTGCAACGGATTCCATGTTTCTATTTTTTTTATATAAAAAAAAACAGTACCAAACAGGGCCTTAGACAAACTTAGTTGAAGTAATTAACACTTGTAAACCCAGTATGATTAGATTAATGAATTAGATCTACCTAACTGTAATATAATGCTGTTGCTAATGCTGGATATCATGACCTGTTCTCATCAATTTAACATCTAAAAAAAAGAAAAAAAACTACCTTGACAATCATAAATGCAATTAATTGATAAGTTGAAAATGAATGAAACAAAAAATTCTAAAGTTAACCTCGAGTATTGCTGATGGTGAATTGCGGAGGCCACAAGATTGCTTCCCGCTGCCAGAGAATATATAAGTATAGAAGTCAGAAAGTTACATCAATTTTATCATAACTAAAGAGCAACTATATATTGTTTATGTCTGCAAAATCATTTTCTAATAAATGTGACTTTGCATATGGAATATCAGACTACATTTCATTTGAAGCTTTGGCTAATTTGTAACATAGAGATGAATACAGGTCCCTATTTCAAAAGTCACCATCTTCTCCCTTGGCGTAGACTCATCCAAGTTAAGATGATTTTTTGGAGGGTTACACCTTGGTTGTTTGAACTTAAATTGTGATTAATAAGAGACAAATTCAATGTGTCAAAAGCCACCAGGGCTAACCCTGGTATTGGGATGTTTTTGTGTTTTTTTCCCCCTGCAAATAAGGGAAATACCACATGGGGATTGATGTTGGAGATAGCATTTGCACAGAACTTCTGCCGTTCCTTATTTTACTTTCACTTATTTTGGAAGCAATAAATATTTGCCGCCAAAAGATCTAAAGGTTTTACAAACAATTCACAAAACAAAATGGATTTATTATACACATTTGTTCAGTCAAGTTCAATTTTTTATTGGATTTTTGAAAACAAAAAAAGAAAAAAAAAAAAAGCAATATCAAATGAGCCCTTAGCGGTTAACACCATATGGTCCATATCCCTAGAGGACTAGCATCAGGTTGAGTGCCATCCATTAAAAATGCACAATCCTTCTATGGAGCCTTCTCTATTTCGAGTTCTGCTCTATAGCCATCACCATATTTGATGAAAAAAAGCTTGAAATTTGCATGATGATGATGATGATATGGTCTGCCTTAACAAACAAGATTTTTACATTTATATCAGGTTAATTATGGAAAAAAATGAGAAGGCTTAAAATAAGCTCAGCAACAGTACTAGATCTACCTTTAAAGAACTAATGTAGTTTTATTAGAAGATGATATGAAAAGGTCTAAGATTTTTTTAAAAAAGGATTTAAGTCATAGGGCAATGCAACATCTAAAGTCGGCTCTGTTTTTCCCTTATGCTTCACAAACAAGCTTTATCCTTGTCCTTCCACATCAGGGAAGCTTTCTTTAAGTACAAATTTTGATCCAGGACTGAAGTATGAAGCATCATTCTTGACTAGTCAAAGGCCACCGTGATACTAATGCTCTAAAATGCTGATCTTTGGCATAGACAAACACAAGAAGATATTGACATGTCAAAACAAATGTATTTTGGACAAAGACAAACTTATGTATGCTGTAAATGGATATCTTGAGTGCTCAAACAAGAATTTTAACTTCACACAGCCTCTTGGGTCAAAATTACTACAAAATCTTTTATCGATGAATACACACTATACATGTATATTAAGACTATTTAAAGACATTTAATCTACAAATTGCACCATATAGCATCATAATTATTAAATAATCCAAAGCAAATATGAGGAGTGCCATCCTTATGTCAAAATCTACAGAATATTTCCATGTTTGTAATTTTTAAATAAATTACTTTAGTAACTATCATTCTGTTAAAATAATTTGAATCTGCTAGGTCAAGGACTTGTATTGATATGCATAAAATAGTGCAACACTGATAAGCTGGAACAAAATGCAACAGAGCAGCCCTTAAGGTCATGCATTTAGCTTTGCTTAAAGCCCACAAACTAGAAACTAAAAATTATATCTGCTCTTGATTTAAATTCTAAGTACTAGCTCATGTATATCTGATTTGACATGGTGAAGGAGGAAGTGGAAGAATAGGAAGAAAAAGAGAGGCAACATCAGTGGCTTTGCTTGGATACAGCGTTTTATTTTTGATTGATGATTTCTAAATTTCTTTGAAAAATTATTATGTTTTGACCTTTTCCCTCCCAACAACTGATGAGAATCAAACCAACACAAGCACCATAAGTTATCTTTTCCTTTTTTGGTTTTCTCTCCAATTTTCTTTTTCTATATAAGATTTATTTTCCCTGATTCTGATCTTACTTCTTTCAGTGTGTAATGCGATTATTTTTTTCTTATCACAGAAGTGTTACTTGTTACTGTCCATACCCTATTGTGTTTGCATAGTTGTTACAGAATATAATTAGTCTTTTTTCTTCTTTTTTTTTTTCGTTTCTTGAGGTTAGTATGAAGAAGAACCTCAGTATGTGACTTTATATTTATTTGCCTAGTTTTCATAATATGGTCAAGAGATAAACACCTCTCTCAAGAACATTGTTTGCCTGATCCCTCAACAGAAATTCTGGCTCCACCAACTGCTAATAACACCTATAGACTGCTGGAAAATACCCAACTTGTATTGCGCAAATTTTGGAGTATAGAACAACAGAAATCAGCCTTTATTTCATAAAAGTCCAGCAGAATTTACTCCTTAGTTTTGACATAACTTCAAGACTCTAAGTGCCAAATCACTGCCTAAGGCAAATTTAGTAAAATTTAATATTATGAAACCTAAAAGACTAGCTTGTATGTAGGATAGGACAGATTATTTACAAACATGGCAAAAATACTAAAGATTCTCTAGACTTCCAAGGATTTCAGACAAAGCGAAGCATTATCTAGACAATTTGGCATGGGTGTCATGCATCTAGGTTTCCCCAGGTATCCAACAGTTCAACCTCCAGAAACTTAATATTTCTTACTGTACGTCCAATAATCAATTTTCATAGATAAAATAATAAACTACTCCTTCAATAGATTCCCCTCAGCCTTCAAACATTGTATAACATGGCATAAAATTAGTAACCTTCATGATAACATACACCACCTGATAATGCAATACAAAACGTAATTCCATGGTTTTGTTTATGGTGAGTTACCTGATAATACAAACAGCATAACAATAATATTCAACTTGTCTATGAAAGTGAAAATGACTAAATGGAAAGTCATACTAAAAAGCTTTATGTGCATAAAAAGTGGAGTAGAAGATCCATCATGTATTCAAGATTGATATCAAAATTGCCAATGATGAGTTAATTAGAGTTCTAGTATCGGACTTCAACAATTTAATGTTATGCTTTTTCTGCTTCGATCAGAGTAGTTTCATCTTTTTGTACCATTCTCGGAACCTTTTACTTTCGTTTCCTTGTGAACTTCATGGTGTTGTTTAATGAAAACAGAAAGTATTTCTTAGAACCCAAGATACAGTGTTATTTTCAAAGCTGTTCCTTTTATTTTCTATGATGCATGAATTACTGAATACTGGAACCAAAACAGAGAGGACGATCAGGTCCAGAAACAATACTACAATCGACATTAAGGAACACAAGTAGGAAGAAAATCATGCAATTGACAAGACAAGCAGGAATGGACAAATCAATTTGAACTTTTGAAGTATATACATAACTTTCAAGGAGACAGAATACCTTGAAACTCCAGCAAACGTAAATGGCACAACTACGTCTCCATACAGAGCCAATATCCAGCGAATTGGTCGACTAAACACAACCTACATGTGATAGATGATCAACAGATCACTTAACATTTATCACCACAAGGTTTGCACAAAAAAATCAAAGAAGCAGAAAATTATGAAAAGTGATACATTGACTTGTTCTGTAATAGATGGATTAGGCATATAAACAAAAGAAATATACAAGCATAAGATTTTGCAGTGGGGACATTTAGAACAGATTGGAGAAACTAAATATAGTACTTCTGCACATACTAGTGTGGATCTAGAAACAATTTTTCTGTGATAACTAAGGCCAACTTCATCTCCATCACCTTAATGTATTACACGAACCTAGCATAACAGTAATATATGCAATCTCTTCTCACTTATTTGAATGGACTCACATTTCACTGGCATAAGTTTGAAACTTAGGATCCCAACACTTTCTCTCTCTCTCTCTCTCCCCCTCCCCCTTAGTCCACCCTCACCCCAGGAACCAAATCAGATAGCACATGAAGAACCATCGGGATTTAAGATTTTTACTGTAGATTCAAGCCAAGGTCCGCTATACCGACCATACCGATGGACGCCGGTACAAGTACGGTACCGGTTCAGGATTGATTGGAACCAGTACTGAACCGGCCAACAGAGCACCGGACGCAAAAAAAGAAAACACACGGATGCGCACGCTCTGCACAGACGCATTAAATGTTATAGAGTGGCATTAAATGGCCCATGCGAGCTGCCCCGTTGCTGGGGAACCGGCTGCTGGCACGGGTCCCTGTTGGAGAATCGGCCGTTGGCATGGTTTTCTGCATGGGGAATCGCACGTGAGTGCGAGCTGGGCGCGCGATAACCTACTTACACCCGCGCAGGCGCTCTTCCCTGCGTACAAGTAAACTGCCCGCGCGGGCACGGTTTCCAGCGTAGGGAATCACGCGCGGACGCGTTCCCAGCGCAGAAAACCCCACGCAGGTGCGGTTCCCAGCTCGCACCTACGCGGGCGCGGCGACCGGTGCGAACCGTTCCAGTTTGCAAGGTTGTACTAGACCGATCAGGGGCGGTACCGGTTCGATACGAGCTGAACCGGATGGTACGGGCCGGTTCAACAGACCTTGATTCGAGCAAAGGTGAAAAGATATCCTTAACAAAGAACCAGATCAGAGATATAAGGATATGAATGGGTAAGAATGTGTACTACTGAAAAAAATGATTTAGGAGACACCATGCCCAGGATTTTTTTTTAATTATACATGTGAGAAATGCACCATCTTAAAAAGAAATAATCAAGAATTAGAGTATTTCTCTAGTCTAAAATTTAACATATAAAACAAGATTGAACACTAAAAGACTAGAAAAGGGGGGCAGTGATCTTTACCTGGGAGTTCCAGCGCATTGACTTTGGAAATGAAATTTTAGTTATAATGCTCGGAAGATCTTCAGCTAACACCTAAGAAAAATTAAAAGAAAGGAAGCTTAAAATAAAGGAGACAGTTGGGAAAAAAGCATCAAAAAATATAATAGGAGTTCCAATGACTTTATGCAATTTTTCCAGTGGATGACAATGAAAAATAACTTAATAGTTCACTGCATAGACAAATTTGAAGAAGTAAGATGCACAAATACCCAAAGCATTAACCATACATTCAAAAGATGCTACAAAAATATGGACATGCAACGAACTATATGGAATGTATATGTGAAACAATATATATGTAATTGAATTCTCAACAAGATATGTCTTGAATGACTAGGAAGGTGTTACAAAACTATAAAAAATCAGATAAAATTGATCAACATCATGTATCAGGATACTGACTAATGAGTTTTCATGCAGTTTATTACAACCTTTAACTTACTTTAGGCTCAAGTGATCCAGCAGAATAATTAGAATGTCATCTAAGTGAAAGCTAATTGCACTCTATACGCAAACAACTACGATAGGCCTCTGAATTTCTAATTCAACATAGATAATTTAAGCATCTTAGGTGGAGTATGATGTCATAGAATGATAACAATATTTAAGAAACTCCACAAAGAAATTTGTTAATATAGACGATCAACAAGTTTTGTGCGCATTTCTGTGTGTAGCTTCTATACCCACCATTTCCTTTATGTTGAATACAGCTATTGAAGTAGCAGATACATGTACATAGAAATCCCAAATTATTAAAAATTATTCTGCTAATAGCCTGATTTAATTCACAAAGAGATAAAATTTAGAACCTGTAGAGCAGATCGTGCAGATTTCTTCACTCGAACATAAACATATTCCGTCTTACCTGCAAAAGATATGCACCTACTAAGTACCAAACAGAATAAATTAATACGGTAAAGGTCCACCCCAGGTATGAACCACCCTGTACCAAGTGCACTGCACCATACCAAACTGATACTCGATATGGGGTGCATACCGAGTGTCGGTATGCTGAACCAACCGATACCAACACTGTGCCAATATGGTACTAGTACAGATACCGAAACTGCTATTGCAAACATTGGTAATAGGTATAATTGGATTACAGAATACATATAATTTTTGAAACAACACTTCTAAGTTATAACTAATTCAGAAGAATCATGTTTATGTGTTGATTAAAATTCATGCATGTCCAAATGACAGATGAAAGAGACAGAGAGTGCTATGAAAAACAAAGACTTTACGTGCATACATATAATTTTTCAAACAGCATTAATAATAATTGATTCAAAAGAATCATATTTATGATCTGCAAGTCAAAATTCACATATTTCCAAATGGCAAATGAAAGAGTGCTTCAAAGAACAAAGTCTTAGATATATGATCTAATGGCATGCACAACAAATGTCGCTAGGGTAAGTGAGTAACATCTGGAATTTGAGTTCAGTCAGAGCCCTCCTCAACATGCAAAGCAACACTAAGAGAAACCACCAAAACTTCATATGTATCAACATATAATAACATAGCCATACTACATTGTTGCTAAGCACAGAGTTAATCAACTAACAGCTTTAAGCATTTTTACCATTAAAATTGCTCAAACAAGCCAATCAAATAATTCCAAATAAGAGTCATAACTCATAAGACTATATCCCGTCATTAGATCAGTAAATAGAAAAAGTCATCTTTATTTTTTTTATTTATTGAATGGCAAAAGTACTGCCATCTATGTACAATACCTATTGTAATACATGGGAGTAAATACGTCATTTGTTTGCAGGAGCCACAAAAGTTACTCAAGTGGGAGAATTAAGACTCTACCCAATACGTGTACACATGCACACACATATAATTTGACTTTCTGACAATAAACAAGCTAGATTAGGTGTAACACTAATTACTAGTTCACTAAAACACAAATAAACAGCTATAACTATGAGGCAAATAACAGATAAATCTATAAAGCAAGGTTTTAGATACTAGTAACAGACCATACAGTTTTTTCCATCGAAACAGTCCAGTATTGATACGGTAGCAATACCTATAATACATTACAAAACTGATAGCATCGAAAAGAATGAAAAACCAATGGACTCGTATGGATGGTACCATGGTCTGCCGTACCGGTCCGTACCGGCCGGTACATACCGGTCCAGCCTGAGACCGGTACCGGATCAGCGTGGAATCCGGTACCGGTAGTTTATTATTGAAAAACTGGTACGGGACCGGTACGGGACCGGTTCGGACCGGTACGGGACCAGTTTCATACCGGTCCGGGCCGCCACCGGTACGCCGACCGGTACCGGTACGGCGGACCTTGGATGGTACAATACCGGTGGCAAATACCAATAAGACCAGCACAAGCAGAAAATACTCGTATGGATGGTTCAGAATCCAGGGACCCACACCAATGCTGGGCATTAGAATGGCAAGGTATCAAAAGTACTGTCATATTTTGTTTTTGAAGACATGCTAGAAAGCATTTATTGTTGAATATTCCAATCAACGACGCCTAATTTATAAGAAGCATGCCTTATAGAAGAAACTGCTCAAAGAGAGGTCTTTCTTTCTGGTTATGAAATCCCTCTGAGAACCGTATATAAGAATTTCGTCTCGTACGGCTCAAGTATCAGCTACTGAAGCTCGAGTATCAAACTGCTGAAAGCTCCGGTTCAAATGCCTCGGTACCCGCTTTATGGTGCTGGCGGATCGACAACAGGGTCTGGGGGGTTTCGTATCAATCTATGGGGGCTCAGGTCATAGCCCCCGCCTCCGCATCTTTTGTTCCCACTCTAGCTAACCAAGCTTACACCTCGATCAGCCGATAAACCACGCGGTTCGAATCCGCATCCCAGGCCGGGAAACTCGGTGCCTTACGAGGGGTAATCAACTCATTCGCAAGCAGCCTAGCTAGATGAAAGTTATCCCGGGTTTGAACGTCGAACTAAGACTGTGCCATCACCTTAATAGAAGTAACTAGCCAAGCTCTAAGACTCATTTGTGAATCCTTATCAAGTCAAAATCATCTACATCTACATTTTTAGTACTTCATGTTTCTTAAATATGTTTGGAAAACCTAGTGGGTCAGAGCCAGCAAAGTAATATAAACTATGGTAGGCATTATTATGTAACTTCTCTATAAAATCGAAATTATTCATTTACAGGAACTATAAGGATTCCAACAAAAACCAGTGCCGATACATGTCCAACAGCAGCAAACCAGCGAGGTACAAGGTCCAGGTAGCATCTGATAAGATGATACTTATCAGATGCAGATGAAAAGAAAATTAAAACAACTAATGATAATTTTTACATATTCCTTGGATGCAGTCCTCAAAAGGACAAAGGACTGACAACAGACCAATATACTTAAAATGTATCACAGCAGAGTTGAAGAGAAACATTTATAGCAAATAGAGAATTGACAAGCTTCAATTTCGTAAACTGAAAATAGGGCATGACCGTATTCACCTTCAACTTTGTTGTACAGACTGTCAATAGATACACAGTTCTTGTGGCAGAAACCTTCAGCAGCCTAGCAACAAAAGCAAAACATTATTACAATGAAAATGAAATTGACATGGGAACCCCCAAAGATTATGTTTGTAGACAATGTTCGCCGTACCGGTACCGAACACCATACCGGTGCCGCACTAGTATAGGCGTACCGAGTATCGGTACGGTATGGTATGCGGTACGCCAGGCGTACCGACATTGGCGTACCAATACCGGTACCCATCGGTATGGGTACGGTATGCCCGGTACCGACCGGTACAGCATACCATGTTTGTAGATGTATCTTTTATATTATACTTCTTTTTGTGATAATCAGATAAAGTAGGATATCATGAACTACAAGCCCTTGGCATGATTAATAAAACTGATATGAGTTTTGCTTCTTCAAGAGCTGACAATTGGAGATTTTGATAATAATTCCATGTCTGGTACATTTCTCGAAGTAGTAAATCATACAACATAATGAATAATATTAAATATTCAGCAAAAGGTTCAAGAGGCAGAGAAAGGAAAACAAAATAAGAAATAAAACCTTCTATTCCAACTCATAACAAGAGCGTGACAAACAACTGACAACGTGATGATGTGAAGGTGAATTAATAGTATGGGTAGACAAGACATGCCCTATATGAGGGTGGGATTATTAATTTTAATTTTTAAATGTTGTACCAGCAACACTTTTTCACCCATGCTTTGATTAAATTAATCATTCAGTGTGCCGAAAGTTGCAATAGGCACAGAAGTACCAGGTCAGGACCTTAGTAGGATTTCCTTCTTGGTCAAATGCTTTCGCTGCAGGAGGACCCCGTATTTCAACCTCATTCTCTGCTTGCTTAGAACTGAGATTCTCGACACAAATCTGCAATCAGATCCATGCTTTGCTATTACAATGTATTGCATTTAAGTGATAAATGACAGATAGATATTAAAGGAGGTAATAAATTAAAATATGATAGACTATGTTTGAGATAAAACTTTAATGAGTATGCAGGCTTGGCATTATAGAAAAATGTCTCTAGCCATTGCTCTGAAAAAATTATGCAGTCTTTCATTCCTTTTGCTACTTCTATGATCAATCCCAATAAGAAACAGTTGGACAATTAGAGCAGGTCATCATTAGCTTCTGCCTTCTTTCTTTCTTTTCCTTTCTTTTTTTTTAAGAGAGAGAGAGAGGCCAGGAGGGAGACCCATCCCAAATTACAAATTCCTTCTTTCTGCTTGGTGGAGGAGTGGGACAACTTGAGCAATAACAGTTCACATGAGCAGCTTCTACTTTGTCAACATCATTTATGTACATAGTTGACTAGAATCTGTCATTCAGCCAATAATTGATGTATGATAAACATTAATCAATGAAAATGATGCTGACAATAGTTAGTGTAGCATATAATAGTTGATAGCAACATGAACAGGTCCATGAAGCCCAAGGAGTAAATAGAAGACAAGGATGTTGGTTATGGTTATGATTATGTCTTCACAACAAAGCTTTCTCACCATGAAGAATCATCTTCAAATGCATTAGATGACAAATCATGCCATAAAGCATAGACAGAATGTGAAAGAAGAATAGCCAAATGAGATGTGTGGAACCTCTCTTTGTTGGTAAGCATTCAGTAAGTGAAAGCTACAATAGGTTTCTGGTGAAAGCATCCATGGAAGATTTATTGAAACATCTGTAGCACCAAAAAGGAGGAGGAAGAGGAGAGAAACAAAGATCTATGTAAGAAACTTGGATATGATTTTGCAATTTTAGAATTCATTCTGGCATTGACCACAAGAGGGACAGGGGGGATCCCGCAGAATAGCTATACCATTAGTATTCAATTTCAAAATTTAGTCAGCATCTCAAATATAGGTTGAGAGCAAGATCCACCAAACCAGTACTGGAACCCATACCAGTCGGCGGACGGATCGGTATGGTACCGGTTCTATACCGTACTGACACATGGTACGCTTGGGCTTGAGTTTTTCAAGTTCAATTAATTAGTAATCAATCTTTTTTAACTTTTAATGATTTTAAGTCTAAATTGATATTTTTTTGATTTTTTTAATGCTTTTATGATTTAGGTTTAACCTAAATAATGCATTTTGTTGTTTTAAAATGATACAAAATATAAAATGATTAGTGAGATGTTGAATGTTACAAGAAGAAACATCATGTAGTGAGATAAAAAATATAAAATAATACAATCAATTACATATATTTAAAGTACGACATACATACCAATATTTAAAATCTCGTCGAGTGACGATGTCTCTTATAGATATTCAGATCATTAGCATAGTTAAAGGGAAAACAACCCACCCCTCTAACCAAGCAATGTTGTAGGCTTGTATGTTCAACCTATAAAGAACGTGCTCTGGGTTATAAGCAATCTTGGATCTCTCGCTAAAACTCTAGCTCTAAAAGATATTCTCTAACTGATAAAATGGTTAATAAAACGATTGTGAAGGAGCCCATCCGAATAAGCCGGTAGCAAGATCCGACCCATAAGATTCTCTAGGCTGCATAGAGTAGTAGCCATCGGAAGATGCCTCAGACGTACCATATCCATATCCGTATCCGTATGAGTCGTAGGCTGTCTGTGGCTACAGATAATAGGATCTAGTATACTATTCGAAACTTGATACGTCTATATATCCTACTCCACGTGTGAGGTCATCTACAGCTACATCGTGTTCTCCTAAATGATCTCGAAAAATTCGTTTTTTATATGCAATCGTATCTTCGAGGGTTCTACTAAATCATGCACTATAGTCCCCATGGTATGCTGAACCGGTCGGTACCGAACGTACCGTACCCGTATCGATGGATACCGGTATCGGTACGCCAATGTCGGTACGCCTGACGTACCGCATACCGTACCGTACCGACACTCGGTACGCCTATACTAGTGCGGCACCGGTACGGGGTTCGGTACCGGTACGGCGAATCTTATTAGTTCCTATCTTGTGTAGCATGCGTAAACTGAAACTCACCAGTGAATCGAAGATCCTACTGTTGTCTCGTGAATGGTGATCTCATGTCCTCCACTTCCTCTCTAGCCAGTAGATCCATGATCATCAGAACTGCTGCTCCTGCTCTGCTCCTCTACACTCTCCATTTGGATTGCAGGTGCCTTTTGTTTTTCTTTTTTAGTATGCTAGGCAACTACCTGCTTACCCTTCGTGCCACTCGCCAACTGCTTATCCTCCGTACCACTCACTACCTGTTTACCCTTCGTGCCACTCACTGCTTGGCTATGTTAGGAGGATATATGTCGCCCTCCTGACTGAGTCAATCGGATAGCATAGTAGCTTCGTCTAAGCATCTCTCATCGATTAGGTAGCTTCAACCTTCCCAACACCTTTTAACAAAAAAAGAAAAGGAGGGTGTCCAATTCCGAACCGGCGGATGGTTCGCACCAAGTTCAAATGGAATCGGCCGGTTCACGGCCAGTTCTGGCCCGTTCGCAGCCAATTCCGACTGGTTCGCAACTGGAACCAAATTTAATAGACGAACCAACCTAGTTCCCCACCAGGTCGGCTTTGTGCGGGCCGAACCAGGCAGCTTGGTTCGGTTCAGCCTCCCTTGGTTGGGAGTGTCTCAGACATGTGTATTAATTAACAAAACAAAAAAATACAGTTTTCATGGCAATAAATACGGATGACGTAATTGTATTTACACAAATAATGACATGTTTTAGTGTTGTATGCATACGTACAGCATCATGCATTTCATGTAACATGGACATGAACCACTAATGCAGATGCAGGGGCCGCAACATGGACTATACAAGGCTGGTACGGAAGTGCACATCCATTGGGCCACAAGCAACACTGATAAGGGAGTAAAGGACTCAAGAAAATTGATAAAGACAAAGTTGATAGGGAACATATTAGCAAAATCTTGTGTCAACGACTAATTAATAAGACTAAACAATATGGAATATAATTACTCAAAGCTTAAAAATGGTATTAGTGTCTCAAATCTGAATTATCATTAACATTTGCAATAATATAAGTTTTAAGCTGTAGTTAAATACTACCTATAGCATGGATGCTAGACTTATGACCTAATTTTCTCTTAAAAAAATTAGAAAGTTGGACTGATTGAGTAACTTGCATTTCTAAGCAATAGAGGTGATTAGGAAGGACAATCAAACTAGTATTCCCAATTTGTGACTTGGAATTATTAACATGTATCAAGAATTCAAAATTATTGCCATATATTGAGAATTCAAGTCCCTTGCAAGGCATCGTATATCTAGTCTGAGCTATATGCTAAGGAAAGAATTACCAGTAGTTTATATTATTTTTTCATTGAAGACATCGATATAATTGAGAACAAGGAGACATTATGCTAGGAATGGCCAAATCAAAGCAGTGCATGGTCCTTGAATTAGGAAAGCACGGTAGCATCTAAAAGCCACCATATTTTGCAGTAGAGATGATATTCACAAAGTGAACTGAAGCTTCTAGATAAAAATTTCAATGTCAACTATTATACTAAACATCTACACCCATATTGTTTCTTGAGTACCTTAGCCAAAAAAGACACTTCAAGTTAAAAAGGTAGCAACATCGGAAAAGAAGCTTATCTTTAAAGATTGCAAAATTGACACAAGCCCTTTACCATCAATGATAGATAATCAATCAGGGGAAAAGGTTTACAGAGTAAAAAAGATATGAACAATATGAATTCAAGATAATGGAAAGTTGAAGCTCATACCACTAGTCGACGCGGTGTGCCATATGCTAACACTTGCCCATGGTTTAATCTTTGATTTTTCAGTGACTGCATTACTAAATTTCTAAGCTGCAAGAATTGAACGAACTTTTAGCCCAACAGCCAATGATCTTCTCTTTTTAAGGAGGTGAATGAATAAATGTGAATAAAAAAAACATATTCAGTTATCTACTCATGCTATCTTCACTACTTTCTTGTTATCAGTCAAACAAAGATTAACATAAGAAAACAATACAAGGCTTGAGGATTTAATGTGTTAAAGCACGGAATTGTGTGTAGATCATCAAAAAATGTCTGCCAAGCAAGAAAGGAGGGCATAACAGATGCAAGAATGAACTCAAAGAGTGTCCACAATCCACATCAAAATAATAAGCAACGGAAGGTTTTAAATGCTAAGTTGGGAGGTCAAAAAGGAATTTGGGGGCCTCGTCCTGCTGCCACCATCCTCTGGGGAGAACAACACAAGGAATAGCAACTTTAATGCTCCAAAGAAGCAATTCATATTTTAGGCAGTTATATTTTAGAGTCCTTTGTATATATGAAGTTGTTCAAGCTCTTTTTTGCTAGTCTCTTTTACTTATTTTTTTTATAAATCCCCATGGGAGAAAAATTTAAGAGAGACTGGTTGTGCTCTCAGTGAAGGACATAAGATCTCCTTCAGCCGGTTCTCACTAAAAGATATTAAATGCAACTTCTTTTAGGTGGTTGTTGCCAAACAAAACGACCCAACTGTAGATCCTTTGCAGAGTCTTTGAGAATACTTGAGAAAGATAAGTGGCTGAGCAGAATACTAAATATAAATGTATAAGGAATTCAAACAGCCAGGGAAAGGGCTAACCTTTCACTGATGTATTCTTTTTTCTTTTGTTTTGTTAAGATTTGCTGTGCCGGTACTGGAGCCCGTACTGGTTGGCTGGCGGCACGGTTTGGTATACCCCCGTGCCATTCCGTGCCAGGCCCGCACAACAAAAAGGATGAGGGAGAGGGAGAATGGGAGAGAGGAAAAGAGAGAGAGAGAGAGAGAGAGAGAGAGAGAAAGGGGGAAGCAAGAAGGAAGAGAGCCTATGGAGGCTGCTGGAGAGGCACCGGAGGGCCCGAGAGGGCTGGAGGAGGGGCTCCACCCTCTAGACCCCTGTTTCAATCGAAATAGGAGTTCGTCAAGCTCCTTTTTTATTTTGAAAATTTGCAGCCCTCCCTTCCTCTCCCTCTCCCTTCCCCTTCCTCCCCCTCTCTCTCTTTTCCTCTCTTTCCTTCTCCCTCTCCCCCTCCTACCGGTTTCTTGTTGTGAATGCCGGAACTGTCGCGGTTCGCCGCTGGCATGGCTCGATACACCCGAACTGGGTAGTTCGGGATGGTTCCACATTCCTTGATTTTTTTACTTCAATTTTCTGAGTCATTCATAAGAAAATGTGAGTGTGAAATTTTTGAGTAGTCTATTTCCCCTCAAGTGATGAATCCCATTGAAGGGGATACTTTAACATGGGAGAAGAAGTAAAATACACCACAGGTTTGGCTCTTCTTCCTCCCCCTTTTCTCTGTTTTCTGTTCGAAACCTGGGTTCTCTTATACTTCTGCTGTCTGTATCTGTTCTCAAAGCATCATGTTTTCTCTTCCTTAGTTTCTGCTGTCTGTTTATTTTCTGGGACTGATTAGCCATATTTTCACTCTAGAAGTAATCCAGCATGAGAACCAAGCTTAGATCTAGCACTACAGATCTCTACAATTATTTAATAAGCAGATTAATGCCATTTTCCTACTGAAACCAATACACTTTAACCTGGGTTTTAATTACAAGCCAACGTGGGTCCTCTTCTTCCAGAGAACCATAAGAAATCCTTCTGTAGGGCCACTGTATATTCTTCGAAGCCAAAAAGCAGATAATTAAATTCTTTATTTCTTAATTCTCTATAATAATAGTCCTCTTTTCTGAAACTGGATTGCTGGAAAACAGATCAACCAGATACTAGAATTTCTAGTTCCTTGGTCTACCAGCAATATAAAAGGTTATTCTACATGTCCAGCATCAAATCAGTCTGTGAATGATACTAAAGCTAGCATCTTCACCTGCTCACTTGCTTCAATGACATCATGAGGTGGCATCTCTTCTGTTCCAATCTCAATAACAAATGTTCTAGGTTCCATTGTCACCTGAAAATAGGTTTAAGATAGAAGGGGGAAGTCAGTAACTATGAAAGAATGCAAGTTAAAATTTGAAAGGTAAGAATACAAGTTAATATGATTTGAATTTCATACTTTGGCTAAAAATTCTTCAATTTCTAGTACGAATTGGGAAACAGAGAAGGCCGTACCTATGTGTGCATATGTATGTATGTATATATGTATGTATATGAGTCCTTGTGCATGTGAAGATGTGTAGAGACAGGGAAGAGAAAAACAACATTCTGATACCAAACATCTCAAACGCGCACTTATAATTATCCATTACCTTCACAAGTGTTTTACATCATTTAGTCCTAAAATTTAAATTGCAAGAATTGCCAAGCCCAATAGAGTATAGACACTTTGTCCTCAACCCTCTCATTGTCTCTAGCTTGCGCACATCTTGCTTCAAAGATTCTCATATTCCTTCCATCTCATGCACACCAGTCAAGAGCATACATCGAGACTAGCAAGAGCTTCAATCATCTCAACTTCAAAGGGTCCACTTAGATGAGTCAAATATAACTAGAACATTGGGTTCAAAATATGTGCATTTAGCAGTAAGTCATTTGGAACATCTAGATCAAATAGACAAGTTTCCCTAACAAATCAATGTTTCTTTCTGTGTGTTTATTGTCAGCATTGGATCTTTCTATGCAAGTGTATGCCAATACTTGAATATGACATCAAATGATGCACTCATGTCTGAATTATCATGGCAAATTCAGAACTATTTATGCCAATAGTTTCACCAGAAACTCATGACCAGTTGTAGACCATGCTGCAACATCATGATAAGAGGAAAGAAAGTCAAAACAAAACTAACCTTTCTCAAGTCTGTCTCGAGAACTTTCTGATAAATGAGATGATTGCCTTCAGAAGAGATGCCCAAGGGATGTCCAAGATTCTCACGCGTCTTCACCCAGAGTTGAGCACATTGGCGAGCAAGACTGCTTAATTAAACAAGATCGCTTCCAAAGTTATCATACTACCTAATTATTTTATAGGAAGATGAACTTACAAAACATACTAGACAAAAAGGCTGCAAATTTGGAAGCAGAAAAGGATCATATGACAAAATAATCGAACTTGGCACTAATATTTAGAGTTGTAAAGAGTGATGCAAAAGCAGATATTTTGTTTATCTGAGGATATTCTAGTATAATTTTGAGTTGTATTAGAAGTTTTATGTACAAAATGAGTTAGAGATTGTTTAAAATAGCTCTAATATACCAACACTGTACCAAGTGGTTACTAATACAGGGTCAGGTACGAACCTTGATTTAAACTAATCAAACTCCTAAACATAGACCATACTAAGGATGCAAGTAAAATGTAGACAAACATATCCCAAATTTATGCACTGCATTATCTAAAGAAGCTTGCCATATAAATTAACAATGCATCCATTATTAGAAAAGACTAGAAACAGAAATAGTAACAAGCCTAACTCAAAATCATAAATTTAACTTTGAATAGAATAGTTGTATACAAGATTTTAAGTATTGGTAACAAGGTCCGCCGTATCGGTACCGGTTGGCATACCGGTGGCGGCCCGGACCGGTACGAACCGGTCCCGTACCGGTCCGCACCGGTCCCGTACCGGTCCGCACCGGTCCCGTACCGGTCCGCACCGGTCCCGTACCAGTCCCGTACCGGTTTTTCAATAATAAACTACCGGTACCGGATTTCATGCTGATCCGGTACCGGTCTCAGGCCGGATCGGTACGTACCGGTCCGTACCGGCCGGTACGGACCGGTACGGCAGACCATGATTGGTAATGTTGGGCATGCTGGTCACCCACCAACAAGATACATTCTGTCCGTGTGTCGTTGTATACTGTAGTATATTGTAGAATGATAGTGAAACATAATGATTTATATTGATAGTAACTGATGAAAGCTAATACCAGCATCATGCCAATAATCATGTGGCATGATATGTACTGCATGACATGATAACATACAAAGCAAGCACAAATATATGATTTAGATTGAATGCTGACAACATCTATATTCATATCTACTTGCAGCTAACTAAACAGAGTTACAACTTAAGATTCTTTATATTACTTAAGATAGCTCAAACTGATGAACCTGATGATGTTAAAAGTACCAAATCGGCAGACTTAACCAGCATTATTAGGCTTGAACAAGTCTTGGATTAGATTAAGACACTGCACTCTTCTTCAATTATTTAATCTTCTTTTCTGGCTGGTTCTTGAATTTATTTTCTGTATGTTTGCAGTTCATAAGGCTCTATCAGTTAGTCCTGAATAAATTAAATAAGATAAGGTTTACACATGTTGATATTAAATAGAAGTTTTTGAGAGTCCTCGTTTTGATGTTGAGATTCCACTAGTTCAGCTGGTGCAACTTATATCTTCTTCACTGTGGTAAAATACCATTTTGGCATAGTTCAACAAAAAGTATGACTTGGACCTTAGTCCAAGGAGAGAAGTGTGAAGCCACCACTTATCCATTTGAGTATGTCTGCTCAACAGAAATAAATACAATAATTTAGCTTTGCAGGCTTGAAATTATTTACTAAACTTCCTGGTTGGTGGAAGGATAGTTCTTGCTGCCTTCAATTCAGAAACATAAGTCCTCAATTAAAATTTTGTTAAAATTCATCCATTCTTTCTACAACACTTGATTTGCTTGAAAGCTGCAAAGGCACAGTCCACTCCCACCATGCATTTCAAATATAGCTAATTTCAGAAAATATTGTAAGAAGTTAAATGGGCAACTCAAGTGTTCGGGCATTATAGTAAATATGAAATGCTTCAGTTGTAGTAATCAAATTTGTTTGACATAAGACCAGGTATAGCAAGTTCCAGGTTGCTGCGAGATAAGATGTGGCAACAACTCCAAGATAATCAGACAGAAAAAGGTAGATACTGCCCATTTGACAAAACACTGAAGGAGAAAAATAAGTTATTGTCTTCTAGCAATACTAAGCAGACATATAAGATGAGTCAACTCACATACTCGATGTATTCCCTATTGGTATGTTATTGAAAGACAAATATCTAATACGTACATGCTCCAACTAAGGATTGCAGGTAAAATTAGGGCAATTCAATTTCGATGTTGATATTTCTAATTTATTATTGTAAGCTTAGGGAAATAAACCAAGAAAATAGCCCCACCTGCGCATACGACCAAAATACCTAGCACGTTCGGTCACACCAATAAAGCCTCTGGAATCTAAAATATTAAAAGCATGAGAAGCCTTCAGAAGCTGATCGTACCTAACAGATTGTAAAGCAAAAGCCAACTTTAACAAAACTTTACCAAAATACCCACAATTAAACAGCTTTTGGACAAGAATAAGTAATAATAAGGAATTTCAACTCTAAGCATACGCAGGAATTGGAAGTCCAAGTGACAGCAAGGAGCGAGCTTCTCCCTCAAAATCTTCAAAGTGCTTTTGGATATTATTAACATTTGCATGCTCCAAATAATATGCACTCATCTCCTTCCTACATCACAAAAAAGCCAACATTCTTCTTGTGACTCTACATGTCTATAAGAATCCGACGCATCACTTGTTACTTGACAAGGGAAATAACTATTACAAGTCAAGTCCTCAACAAAACATGGGGCACCATGATTCCAAGGTTAAAGATGGTTGAAATATTCTACACCAAAAAGACATACATATCAAGAAAATTTTCAACATAAATAGAAGTAAATGTGAACTTCAAATTCAAGCAAATACATTTGGACATGCAATAGCTTATAAGCAAATTGTAAAGAAAAGGAAACATAGCAATATAGCATATTGCAAGTTGCAACAGTTTCCAGCTTCACATGAAAAATGCAAGGAAAGTTAACATCTTTAAATGGCTAGCATTAGGGTGGTTCCATTCCATTCATTAAAACAACAGGAACAAATTAGTCAAGTAACAAAATAAAAACATATTTCGCAATTCGTAAACAGAAAATGCAATAACTGTAACTTGAACCACCCCCACCCCCCCCCACCCCACACACACATGTTTATTATTTTTTCTCTCACATTGTCATTATAAAGTTCACTTTTTTTTCCTTTTTATATAACATAGATCAACATCCCTTTGCAGGATTAGGGAGCCAGTTATTACAACCTGCTAGTTGGCCATTTGCTTAGATTAATTTCCCTGAAATGGACTTCACGTTCAATATCATAATTCATATTCCAATATGGAATCTCTGTATATTCACTTATCCACCCATTCATGCTAGCACAAATTGATACAGGTTGCATGTAGATAGATGCAACTGTGTAGAATAAAGTTCTTTGTTCAAAATTTAATTTCCACAAGTCACACAAAAACGAACAAGTGCAGGAACATGCTTGTGAACTAAAACCTCAATGACACTTGTGCATAGATGCACCGGTACTGGTAGGCGTACCTGTCGGTTCGGACTGGAATAGTACCAGTTCAGATAGGTACGATACCAGTTCGGACTGGTCTGCCGCGGGACCACGCGCCCGCTTGGTTCCCAATGTGGGAAACCGCGCGGGCGCACGGCCCAACTTGGGGAACTGCGTGCAGGCACGGTTTCCAGCACACGATACGGTATCGGATTCGTACCAGTGCGAACTGGTCCGATTCGCATGGTATGCGACTGTACCGATCGGTTCTGACCCCTGTTTTCCACACTTGAACCGGACCAGTCCGGTACGTGCGGAACCGGCCAGTTCGGCATACCATGGATGCACTCATATATTTAATCATGAAATCAGTTCTAAGGCCCTCTAAGACCCTCTTTGTATTCAAGGAAAGTGTACAACCACCCAAAAAAATAAACCTTGTGCCGCTTTATACCTCCAAGCAGCCATTTTTGCTTCAGAATAAGAGAAGTTGGTGAAGGGCCAAAAAAGAGGATGCAGAAAAACTTTTACTCACTTGTTTCAGTTAACGTGAGCAAATATACTATGGACTATGGTAAAAAGAACATATTTATTCCATGGTTTACCCCTGAATTTTGGACTCAAATTATTCCATACATTCCACAAAACATCAATAAGGACCTAAGTTCCTGAACAACACTGACCCTTCAGAAAAGGGATGATCAGTATCTCCATTATATCAGCAATGACATGATTAGGGCTGTCAACGGGCCGAGCTGCTCGGGCTCGGCTCGGGCCCGGCTTGGTAAAAGCCCGGCTCGAGCTCGGCTCGTTAGTCAAACGAGCCCAAGCCCGACTAACGAGCCGAGCTCGAGCCCAAAATGAAGCCCGTTTAAATCCGAGCCCGAGCCCGAGCTCGAGCCCAAGCAGCTCGCGAGCCCAAACGAGCCCAAAAGAGGGCTCAGTCCAATTAACAATTTAATTGGGTCCCAATTAAATTTGGATTCAACCCAATTAAATTTTATTTGGCTTAATCAATTTAAATTCCAATCTTATTGAACCCAGTTGGATTTAAATCAGACACAACCCAAGCTAACCCAAATCCATTTATTTGGATTGGTTTGGGTTCGGATTTAGCCCGTTAACCCAAACCCAATCCGTTAACCCTTCCCTCCCACCTCCTCTTTCTTCTTTTTTTTTCTCCTTTCTTCTGGGTTTCTCCAGAAGCTTTCGGGCGTCCCTCCCCTCCCCTCTTCCGGGTGTCCCTCCCCTCTCGCCTTCCTCCTCTGCCGCCGGTGCCTCGCTGCCTCCTTCCGCTGCCGGTGAAGGAGGTTTCGATCCGACATCGGATAGGGTTGTCCCTCCCCCTCTTTCATCTTCGTTTCTCCCTCTTTCTTTTTCCCTCTTTGCCGACTCCTCCACCGGCAAGACTGCGACAGAGGAGGGGAGTACCTCGCACAGGAGGGTCAGCCGAGCCCGCGGCGCCTGTGGCATCCTCGGCCGTGCCTACGGCCGACGCCCGTGCCGGCGATGCTCGCGGTCGAAGCCGACGGCCGCCGCACGCGATGAGGTGAGTCCATTCTTCTCTCTTTTTTTTTATTTCTTTCTTTCTATGCTTTTTTTCTTCTCTTCTTCTTTTCTTTCTTTCCTTCCTTCATTCTTCTCCGACGACGAACCGTCGGAACCGAGCTCGGCTGGTGGCTGCTCGTTCTTCTCTTTGACGGAGACGAGGATGGAGATGGCCGGATGGGGATGTGGCGGGCTCGGGCTCAGGCTCGGGCAAACGAGCTTTACGAGCCCGAGCCCGAGCCGGGCTGTGCCGCCCGAGCCCGAGCCCAATACCGGGCTCGGTACCGAGCCCGAGCCCGAGCCCTAGCTGGGAAATTGGTGAAACGAGCCGAGCCGAGCCTGCGGAGGCTCAGGCTCGGCTCGGTTCGTTAACAGCCCTACATTTGTACACACACATACTTGCATATGTACATACATACATACATACATATATATATATGGGGATTGATAACCTACTCTCTGTTATGGTAGGTTATCAATCTATCCATTTTTTATTCGATAAAAAATATCCTTACTTTTTATTACTCTTAAGGATATTTTATGTCTTTTTACAATTCCACATTAACTCACCATCTCAACCCCCAAGTAATACTCTCTCTCTCTCTCATACATATATATAGACATATATATATACACACATACATACATACAAACAAACAAACAAACATACATACATATATGTATGTATACATACATGTATATATATAGATAGATATATGTATGTATGTATGTATATATACATATATAAAGAGAGAGAGCTAGATTTGGCTATACTCGAATGAATCCTTACTCGGATTAGATCAAATCTGTATTGGATAATAAAGATATCACATCAATAATCTGAGCCATTGGATATGGCATGCTCTCCTTCCACTCAATTAACAATATTTAAAAAAAAGCAGAAAATAGTCCACTTTGGCTTGTTGTATGCAATTTACATCTGTTTGGTAATAATAACTCTACTTCCGTTATTCAAAACTTTGAGATTTGTATTTGGCTACTCACTCATCTAACCGCCATCATATAATTTTAATAAAATTACACATCAAAACAAAGAATCTCGAGTACCATATATGTGTATGAGTACGCTGAAAATGAACTAAAGCTTCTTCAAGGAAGCGGACATAACTCGTCCTCTATCACATTTTGATACGGCAATCTATGTTGAAAGCAACCTTTCAATTTGTATCAAAAAAGACAAGCAAACTGCTTCTCATCACATACTGCCATGTCAATTTATCAAGAAATATATATGCACAAAAGTCATTGCCCATAATCATTTGGCTATATATTTTCTCATATCTAAATTTATGAGTATAAAAAAAATATAGATATCAAAGTCAAGATGAAAATGAGTGTCGTGATAGCTTGGCCATTCACAGGGCATGGCATCAGGATAGGACAGAGTGATGCCCCTCGAAGTTGATCGAGTTTGGAAGGTGGTTCCTGCTGCCACTAGGATGGAAAGAGGCCAAATCCGGCCACCACTTCGTACCTGAGCCCAGGCATAAAAAAAAGGGGCGTTGCTTTTTTATTAGTTGTTTAAAAACAAAAAATGGGGCTTGGTGCCAAAGGGTTGTGAAATATGGTTCGACGATGCTTTTGAGTGGGTGAGAGAAAGGAGAGGGGAGGGGAAAAAAAAAAGTAAGAGAAGAAAAGAAGAGGGGGAGAGAGAGAGAGAGAGGGTGGGGGCGAGGGAGACGAGATGGAGAGATGGAAAGAAAAAACTATTTGGGGTCTGGAGGAACTTTGATGGCAGCGTGGCGGTAGATGGAAGGTTCGAAGGTTTTGGATTCGTGATTAGAGACCACTCAGATTAGAGCTATATGAATTGCTGTTTTTACCAAAAAAAAAAAATTCTTGTAGTTTTATCTCGATATATCGGTGGTCTCTCGATCGGTAACATGCTTCTTCGATGCTAGATTTCTTGAAAAACTATTTTTTTTGTATTTTTTGGGCTTAATTTCTCTTGATGAACTCTTCTAAAAGGTCATGTAGTTTATTTATTATGGTGGATCTCTTACATTCTCCATGGACATATATTGACTGCAGGTTAGGTAAACTATATTAAATCTTGGTGTACCTTGCTAGTTTTATTTTCTATTATATTTTAATTATTTATTCAATTATTCTTGGAGCTATAGAAATTAGCATAAGAGTCTGAAGTTAACATATAGAAAACAATAGATTGTTTGTGATAACAAGTAAAAATTTCATGACTTGAAAATGAAACAACTGTAGCCTGGGTGGTGCCAGGTGTGACGTACTCACATGAAGGGTCGGGTCGGGTAACCAAGCCGGCCCATGGATGGGGAGGATATGAGTAAAACCGGCCGGGGTACCCAACACACGGTCATTTCTATCCGCATCGAACATTCTCCTGATGGGGTAGGAGCCCAGTAAGGGCTGCTATGCGGAGGTGGACTTGTCCCTTCCCCCCCCCCCCCCCCCCCCCTCTTTTCCTTTTGCATTAGCAAAAAAAAGAAAAAAAAAGAAAAAAGAAAAAAAAGGAAACAACTTGGCACTTTGTAGGCTAAAGTTACAGGCCATGCTGGTGAAGGATGGGTGCGATACGATATTTGATGGGACAATGCAGAAATCTGCTACTATAACCGGTGAAAAGTTTTCTAAGTCGGACAAGATGGTAATAGTCAAACTTCATCGAGCAGGGAAGTTGATGAATCAGTCTTTTTTTTTTTTTTGGTGAAAAAAACAGTCTTATTCAATATTTCTTCGAAGCCACTGGATCTTTATATTATCTAGGCAATAAAAGCCAGATGAAGAATGTTAGAAAAGTGGCTAGCTCCTGTTGCCACTAGGATATCAAGAGGCCAAGTCTGGTTAGGGGATTTGGCACCTGGACCTCACCTAAACATAAGGGAGGTCTTGCTTCTTTTTTTTCTTTTCTTTTTTTTTTCTTTTTTTTGCTAAAATAGATGGATCATACCAAATGAGTATGGATGTACCCAATAAAATCAAAAAACAAAATACCTCGGAGTGTTAGTGGCAACTCTCTATCTCCAGCTCGCATAGTATTACTCGAGTGATTGGCTATATAAGCAACCACCCAGTCCGCAATCTTATTAGCTTCACGGAAAACATTATTGGCCTGGAATGCTCCTCCATCCCTTACCATTGTCCAGATATCTCGGAGCAAAGGGTGGACGCAACCGTTACCCCTTGGACCCCCCGAATCCAGCTGATGACCGTGGCCGTGTCCCCCTCCAGAACGATGGAACTACCTGTAAAACACACCAGGCGTGATGAAGGCCGCCCAAGCGGCCTTCAGCTTCGCACCTCGGAAGCGATATGTCAAAGAGTTGATTGCTCCTACAGCTATGACTTTGGCAGATGGATTCCAAATAATGAAACTCGCGTCGTCCCTCGTACTTGTGTCCAAGACAGACCTATCGAAGTTGACCTCGAAGAAACTCGGAAATGAGGAACTCCCAGATAAAAAATACCGTACGAGATGCTGCCAAAGCAGAATAGAAACTCCAGATGTTCCGAGGTATCAAGATCCATTCGATAGGTATGATGTGACTAATCTTTGCTGCCTGCATACGGGTGCTTTCTACCATAAGTCTCGGTGATATATTGCGTTCGTCAAAAATTTGAGCGTTGCTTGCTTCTTTATTGTTATAAAAGAAGCGATCTTGTGGCTAAAAGGGGCGAAACAAGCTCCTGACGGCACTTTTGGCGGGGTGCCTGAAAAGATGAAGGGAGGAGGAGAAGAGCCAGAGAGAAGAAAAAAAAAAGTTTTTAGAAGTTTTATCCCGATCTCGATATCTAAGTGTAATCTCCTCTTCAATTTACCTTTCTTGCATGTTTTTTGAATTGTTTTCTCTAGATGAACTTTTGCGAAAGGGCCCATGCTCTATTAATTATAGTAGACCTTTCTCTCCCCCAATGCATGCAGTTTGAATTTTGGATGAATCATGTATCGTGCCATTTTCATATCTATTAATTTTTTTTATTATTTCATTCAACTGTCGGAGGTCGCAACACTTGAGCCAAAAATATTATTAACCAAATGCACTATTAGAATAATTTTAAATATCACGTAACAACATATATCAGCCCATATTATTTTTCTTCATCAGCCATTATTATTTATTTTTATTAGTGTGATGTTGTATTAATCAGTATTATTTTTATTTTTATTAGCATAATCTTATGTATGAGTATATATCCCTTAAGATGTACCGAATATGATTAAACACAGAAAAAAAATGTTCTCTTTTAATTTTTTATAAATATTTTGATAGATATCGATTTTTTTTGTTTCTTTTGTGCATCTAAGAATGATTCGCTTTTTTTTTTCTTTGGCAGGTTTCTTATACAATACGTGTACGAATACATCCAATAAAATCAAGAAACAAAAGATCACGGAGTGCCCGAGGCAACTCCCCCCCTCCGGCTCACAAGATGATTTTAGGATGATTAAACACATAAGCGGCCAACCAATCCGCAGCTCCGTTGGCTTCGGTCTGAAAGGTCCCACCATCCCTCATTATCATCCAGATAAGCAAAGAGTGGTCCGAGCTCACATCCTTCGGACTTTTCTGATCTAACTGATCATCGTGGCCAAGTTATCCTTCCGAATAATCAGCTGATTTCTTTTCTTTTTCGGCATCAACCGTTGGTATCGTGCAATGGCTGGAATCCAAGAAGATCGAAGGCAAGCAGCAAGTGGTGGAACTTTGCCTCGGTCTGGACCCTGCGCACGGGGTTCTTAAAGCGGTCAGTTCACCTAAAGCGAGAAGAGTCCCCCGAGTTGGGCACCCCACAACCGATCCTAGCTCTCCTTTGAAGTACTACCATCCTACACTAGTTGTTGTCCCTCGCTACAGCCTTCAGCTGCCATCCTCGGTACGGAAGACTTCATCTCATGAACTCTGATGGCATTACCACTTCATTTCCTTCGAAAAGAATGGGGTGGGGTGGGGAAGGATGCATCCACCCAACACCAACGAGAAAACTATAGGAGTAAAAATATAAAGGGGATGTTGGGGAAAAACTTAGTGATCGAGCCGAGAGCCACCGAGCATCCCTTCGAGCAGGGAGCTACCGAGCATTCCTCCGAGCAGGGAGCAACCGAGCATCCCTCCGAGCCGGGAGCCACCGAGCATCCCACCGAGCTGGGAGCCACCGAGCATCCCTCCGAGCAGGGAGCGACCGAGCACTCTCCTTGTCGTATTCTCTCACCGTACGCCCCCCACTCTCAATGACCAGCGTGTACGACCATGACAGACACT
>JAOXJJ010000395.1:3899371-3933288 GCA_025769935.1 Phoenix roebelenii | reverse complement strand
TTTCTCCCTCTCTCTTTTTCCCTCTTTGCCGACTCCTCCACCGGCGAGACTGCGACAGAGGAGGGGAGTACCTCGCATGGGAGGGTCAGCCGAGCCCGCGGCGCCCGTGGCATCCTCGGCCGTGCCTGCAGCCGACGCTCATGCCGGCGATGCTCCCGGTCAAAGCCGACGGCCGCCGCACGCGATGAGGTGAGTCCATTCTTCTCTCTTTTTTTTTATTTCTTTCTTTCTATCCTTCTTTCTTCTCTTATTCTTTTCTTTCTTTCCTTCCTTCATTCTTCTTCGATGACGAACCATCGGAACCGAGCTCGGCTAGTGGCTGCTTGTTCTTCTCTTCGACGGAGACGAGGACGAAGATGGCCGGATGGGGATGTGGCGGGCTCGGCCTCGGGCTCGCCGCTCGGGCTCGGGCTCGGGCAAACGAGCTTTACGAGCCCGAGCCCGAGCCCGAGCCAGGCTGTGCCGCCCGAGCCCAATACTGGGCTTGGTACCGAGCCCGAGCCCGAGCCCGAGCCCGAGCCGGGGAATTGGTGAAACGAGCCGAGCCGAGCTTGCGGAGGCTCGGGCTCGGCTCGGCTCGTTAACAGCCTTAGACATGATGCATATCTTGTTAAAGAAGAATATGTGAATTTTGTTGGCCCAAGGATATAGGTTTTAGAGAATTTACAAAGAACCAATTCAACCAGGTGTGTGATTTGTGAATTTCATTGGTTTATCACCCTCAAGGGCGACCAAAAAAAGTTTATATTAGTCATGTCTGACATCACTCATTACTCAGTATTGACACAGTTACCTTCTATGATTGGGTATCAGGGAGAACTAATAAACTTGCCAGCAAAAGATATCAAAGTCACAAAATACAAACTTGTGTAGGCTAGTCTAAAAAGAAACTATGGAAGCAAGATAAGCAACACAAAAGCTTGAGAAGTGAATTTTCAGTAAGTTGCTTACTCATTCTCCAAAAATAGCTCTCCATATGTAATTCCATCGGCGTACAGAATTTTCTTGAAATGATCCACCCCCTGCCAAGCATGTCTAGAGCAAAGTAAGGTCAGCCCTTTCAAAGGTAGTATACAAGATAAAGAGAGAATATATTGTAATTTTTAACTAACAAATCTAACCTGAAGTAACATGAGGATCCGTTCAAGACCATAAGTAATTTCCACAGAAATAGGCATCAGTTGAAGACTTCCAGCCTAAAGAAAATAAAGATAATGGATAAATGGCAGTATTGAAAAATTTCATACATCCACTGCAAGCTTGACCATGCACAGCATGTTCTCAAACTTTAAAGTTTAAAATTAACGATCAGAGAAGATGAAGGATGACATTTTATATCTTCACAAAGAAATTAGCAATTGCATTTCCAGGAAGAACTACATGCATTGAAATGACGATTTCTGGGAATGCAAGGTTTTCTGAAAGCAATTCATAAATGAGTCAAAATATGATGAAAGTGGAAAATCTTAATTCAAATAAAAAATAAAGCCAAAGATGGATATAAACTAAAAGGTAAAGGTGATACTGCAACCATCGGCAATTAAGACTGGAACAGGCTTAACAGGCTAATAAACCTGCTGAAAGTATGTGAACTGCGTAATTTCCATCCCATCCATCCATACTTCCCAGCCCAATCCCCAAGCTCCAAGAACCTATTAACATTTGAACAAAGAAAAGAGAAAAGTTAAATATAACCAAACGTCTGCCAGACACACATATTGTTCCATCAAAGATAGTTTATTTCTACAATTTCATGCTTTCAACAACTAGATCGGCAGATAGAAGTTTAACAGATGAAATCATTAACAGAATTCTAATATAATCTGCACTAGGTTATTAGACAAATTCCAAAAACAAAAAAAAAAACAAAGATCAGGCAAATAAACCGAATAAGACAGAAGACCTTACCGGACTTTCCCAATTGTCCTCCACGAAACGGATGTCATGTTCATAAACATCAATTCCTGAGATGTAAAAGAAGCACAGGCTTGTAATTAATTAGCAAAGGAACATTCACTTCAGAGAAGAAAATAATATAGTTGCTTAATGTGCAATTAGAACTTCCTGTCTTAAATATATTCTCATAACCTATACTATAGAATCCTTCCGAACAATTTTGTATAGTTTATCAACCATGGATGTCAATAGTTGTCAAAATTGAATATCTGGATATCAATGCCATACCAGATCAAAGTGAGATGATAATCTAGGGAAGACAATAGATCATAGGATATGATTTTTGTTGATAGCTGGCAGTTAAGTTGTTCGTTGTCTTTAACCGGAGATCTAGAGAAGTTTGTGTAGAATGAAGCAAACATTATGACTGCAATCAAATACAAATGAAACAAGAACATGAGACTAGATGACCTAAATTAGAATTAAACTAGTAACTAAATAAACAACGAATAAATTTTTGCCGATTACTTGGGAACTAGGTTGTTCATGATGTTCAACAACAACTGTAAAGCCCTTCATAGAGGCATGAGAAAGAACTCGCAAAAAGGATTGACTATCCAATCTCGTGGCACTCTTGTCTCCCCAAAAAAAACTTGTGGAAGCATAAAGACAAACCAATTTCAGTATTTTTTTTTGGTATCTTCAAACCAAGGTCTATTGTGCCAGTACCAGGCACCGCACCGGTTGCCCGATTGCACGAGTCGGTACGGGCCGTGCCGGGCCGGTACTGAGAGAGAAAACCAGCCGGAGCCAGAGAAAGAGAAAAGAAAGAGAGAGCGAGCGGGGGAGGGAGAGAGAACGATTTGCTGCGGACTCCTGCAGAGGGCTGCGGGGGCAGCGGCGTTTTCAAAGCCTAAACCATACCGGTAAGCCATCGGTACAGCTTGGAACGGGCGAAACCGCCCGGTTCGGGACAGTCCGCATTCCTTGCTTCAATCATATTAGTTGCACAATTAATATTTTCAAGTTGTTCATATTTAAAGTTTATCCAAACTCCTCAAAATCTCTGTCCGGAAGCAAAACCAAAACAACCACCAAAATTAGCATTCCATAAATTATACGTGCTTATCTAGACTTGTTAATTGAAACAGTGAAAAACATGCCTAAAAGCCTGATTTACCCAACAATGACGAGTGCACAATCCAGAACTTTGTGTAATCACATCAGATTTAATTACATGACAACCAAAAGTCGAAGCCCTAGAATAGGTCTTGACAAGCCAAAGAGAAGAAAACATCCAGGCCAAACTCGAAATTCAGCTTTGACAGCTATACTTCAAGCTAAAAACAAATTCTCCTACTTCAGATTAGTAAATTAAGTGGTAGTGTGGTACCATGGAAAAATTGTTAACAGCAACCTAATAGGCATATATCACTGATAATGGTAAAAAATCCTTGTGAGGGCCTAAAATTTCTGATCATAGTCAAATATATGTATAGATATTGTCCAACGAGACCCATCTATTTAAGGATCTTCATTCGTAGTCTCAAATTAAAAGTCCAAAATAAAAAGGAGTTCATGAATAGTGTCATTCAATGAGGCCAGGTTCATCAAAGGGCCATAGTCCATCTATTGGAAAATGGTTCGTAACATCAAAATGAGTATCCTAAATTAGGCATGTGGACCTAAAAAAGCAAAATTATGGGAACCATACTTCCAAGCCTTATTAATTATTAAGGCTTATAAAAGAGACTGCAGATTACGGAGTTTGGCTTATAATACAATGATGCTTTCAAAGGATCATGACATGTAAAGAAACACAGTACAGATCAAAGATCATGTGTTCTTAGGCTTATTATCCTAAGTCTCTGACCTTCAATATCTTGATGAAGTTACTTAAGTCTTCAAGTCGGCAGTGTGGAAAATGCTTCAAGTGTCGAAGTCTGCACCAAGCCTTTGTAAAAGTCTTGATGTGGGTCTCTTCTCCAGTCACTTTATCCATGGCCACTACTCTCTATTTATAGTTGAAAGGTTACTGATAGTTTCCATAGAGATAGTTACTGGTGGTTGCCAAAAGTTTTAAACTATAAATGGAATTTGTTACAGAAGATTATCATAGGCTATCAATGATAACTTATCAAAGGAGGTAGTTCCAGTGAGGTAGTTTAAAGAAGTTAATGCAACTTCATTGCAAGGCAGATGCTCGAGGTTGCAAAGAAAGTTGTAGTTGATGTTAGGAAAAAATGTGAAAAGGCATCTTTCATTGCCGACTATCTTCATTACGAATGAAGAAGTCAATGGAGGTATGGAGCTCATAAAGGATGTGGAGATTGGAGATGTCAAACTCATTAGCGATGTAGAGATTATAGAAAAGGTTGCTGAAGATAAAGATACAATTAATTGTAAATGCCAATTTTTAAGAGTTCATCCTAGATATGGAAGCTATAGACAAAATGAGGGGTTCATCATGGATATGATGGTTGCGTAAGAAGTTGTAGAAAATGTCGATTGAAGATAGTTGTCGAAGACGTGGCTCGCAAACAAGATCATCGAAGATGTTAGATTGCGTAAGAAAAATTTATTAATGGCATTCACATGGCTAGAATCATGGCCTGCCATACCGCCCCTTAGTGTTGGTACGAGGCGTACCGCATCATACCGTACCAAGAGAAAATCGGTACGAAATTCAACCTCGAGTCAATACAAGCCCATATAACCCCGTACTGAGGTGTGTACCGACCTGTATCGAGGCATACCAAAATAAAAATTGAGAAAAATGGTTAAGAGACTATTTTAGTATAGGATGCATACCGTATTGTACCAAAGTATACCGAATTGATATGGTACCTGGTACCGAGATTGTGAACCTTGGCTAGGATCATTAAAGATATTGGTTGCAGATGAAGCTATCAAAGACATTGCCCATAATGGAAATTTGTTAATGTCGTTGGCAAAAGATCAAGATTATAGCCGAAAGTCAAGAGTATAGTGGAAGCTGTATAATCAAATGAACAATATAGATAAAGTAACCTTAGACATTAATAAACAAGACAATTGAAGGTGTAATTGCAAAGGAATTCATCAAAGATATTAGGCATCGTCAAAACATCAATCATCGTTGACAACATTGACGAAGTTATCAAGGACAAACATTATGGATGAAATGTTCATAGCAGATATATGTAAATAATGTTTTCAAAGGCATCGATCATGAAGATTGTAAAAGGATCATGAATAAGATTATAAGGCTATTGAAGACCACAACTTTAGTTGAAGTTATTGAATATGTTGGATATAAGGCCATGGCAAGTGTGGATCACAGACGCAGTTATTAAAGACATGGTGATGCTCGAAGTTGTCAAAAGCATCAATTTTCAGCGGTCACCGAAGATAGCAGTCCTAAACAAAGTCAATCTTGATTACTATGAGCAAGGCAGCAAAGCAAAGGTTGAAAAATTCGCCCTTGTATCTGAGTTGGCATTATAGGATCCATGAACCACCAATTATCATATAAACTTGTAGTATCTTTGTAGAAGCAGTGTAGATGATAATGACACTTCTACAAGTATATGAATATTCTCTTTATTGTCCAGGATAGAATTCGAATTTCACCATTTTGCAATTTTATCCTGATCATGCAATCTAGCTCAATCAAGACCTTAAATGGATGATATGATATTGAGATGCTTTCAAGACATATTAGCTAGACTTGGATTACGCGCATTTTGATGTCTATAATTACTTACCTAATATGTGGAAATAAAGAACTTTCAACAACAATACTAAAACTGCACAAGAAGCAATTTGTGATATCAACCCAGTGACTCATAATTGTAAATTCATATGTCAATTTTAGATGTCTCTATGATTTTCTTGAGATAAAATAATTGGTATGCATAATGCATGAGATCTTACCCAATGCAGAAAGGCTACCGATGAATAGATCTTGTGAATTTCCACGATCAGGCTTTAAAATGACCTGAAGTCATGATCAAAATGTTAAAGCACTACTGTTTGAAAAGGCCAAATTACTAGAACTTGAAAAGCAACTTTGTTTCAAGTAGCCTTCAAGATACCACGACAACCTGAAATTGGGAATGGCGTTGGAGCCTATTAGGGTTGTCCCCGTAACGGCTGTCATCAGGTCGTATGCTAGGTTCCACATACCTTCAACAAAATCCTTGATGTTAAGGATAATAATGAATATCAGAAGCATGAATGCATCCATGAAGCATTTCAATGTATTATAGCCACAAGAGAGATAATACCAACATATAGAAAATACATCATATCTATTTAATAGCAATTCATTTCCAACAGCTCTCTTTCATTAAATGCAGCTAGGTACAGTGGGACTGTATGGGTTAAATGCTAGACTCATGCCTAGACGAGAAAGGTGGGGGTTGATGTTAGGTTGATAACTTATAAGAAGCATGTCAAACTATGATATGGATCTAGTTTGATGTTTGTGAATGTTAGAGCACTCAAGAGTCCCGATAAGAAATGTTTGGCAAAGGAGAATCCGTAAAGCCAAGGCCAGATAGCTGGGACAAGGGTTGATGATTTTGTCTATGGCTTGCTCTCCTTCGCAGCATATTAACTTACTGCGGTTAAGAGTAGCCTTTGCTAGTTTAAAGTTATGCCACAATGGAAGAGAGGAAAATAAATTGATAGACTTTCTTGAAAAATGTGCAACTTTTGTACCAATATGTAATTTTTTGTCTTTTGACCCCTAATTCTCCCAACTCAGTCACAAATTAAATCGAAGGAAATCTTGGACAAGTAATGGCACCATGTGCATATAAGCCTTTTAGTAGCTCCATGCCAATTATTTACACAAAGGTCTACACCAAGAATTGTATTGGTTGGTACCATGTACATATAAGCCATTTAGTAGGTCCATGCCAATTATTTATACCAAGGTCCACAAAATCGATATCAAGAATTATACCGGTACATTATTGGCTCAGTAACAGTACGGTATGCATCCCATACTGAGATACGCTTTCAATACTTTTTCTGAATCCCAACCACGGCACCGTCCCAAAATTGGGTGATACAGATCTGTACCAGGGGGTTTTGCTTAGTTAAAATTGGTATGGGCCAGTTTGGCTCATATACCGAATCGAACCGTGGCAGTGTACAGATACCTTACTAGTATAGTACGGTACAATTGGTACGAGTCAATATGGCAGAACTTGATTTGTACCGTCATCATTTTAGCATCAATAAAGAATTTTAAAGCCCCTAAAAAAAGGGATTATGTAGAGTCAAAAAAATAGACAAGTATAACTAGGAAAAGTTACATATCTAGTTAACTAACCTTTATAAGACCTGAAGGGAGCTAATGCTGTGAAATGACTAATGGAATTTGACTCCAAATTGGTAATAAAGACCTTCGATGTTACATAAAGTTCACTTGGTAGAATCTTTAAAAGAATGCCTTAACCTAGCACTATGTAAAATACTATGCCATGCAACATGTACAGGTCTTCTGTTTTACAAGCACAAATGACCTTCCCTTTCCTCCAACAATTATATCTTGGATGTCACATATTAGTGAGTTATTATTCAAGTATAAAAGATGAGAAAATGTATAATCTTCTCCTTCAAGCAAATATAAAGGATGGACGAAACAATATGTGCATCCTTATTGGATGAATAACAAAACTACGAAGAATAAAGTTAGGAATTATAGGAAGCTATTGGCAAAAAGGAATAAGAAAATGAGATTATATGGTCAATAAAATTGGAGAATACAAGACCTAGTTACAAGGAAGCACTCTAGTGCATGTGCCAGAGTCAAACTAGAAGAGCACCTAAAACTTTTTTTTGTTGGAGGGGGGGGTGGGGGTCATTAAAATGACTGAATAGATGCTTAAGACTTTTATGGTTAGGACAATTGGATGATTTGGAATGTCCATCTTTTGACAACGACCACTTCAGCAGCACTTAACTTCATGCAGGCCTTACAAGCTAGTATCTTTGTACAATGATAATATCTCTTCTACAACAAAGGAAAAACAAAAGCATTCGCAAAAAGGCAACATAGTTTACAACAATTTGTTAGGTAAGGGTCCCAAGTAAAGGCTAGAATAGGCCCAACTGGTGCAATGCATATAAAAGATCCATGGGGCGGAGGGGGGGGAGGACTTTCTTTTACAAAGGATAGGCATGGAATGCATAACTAAATCATGAAAATGTAATAATTTGCATGTCAAATCATACTTACGCAACATTCCATGGTTCTGGACCTAATACCCTTAAGAATGTCAGAGGATTCATAGTCCCAGCTCCAACCTGATAGACCAACAATGTTGAAGCCATTTTACTTTAAAAGAACCAAGAATATAAGTAAAGTATGATATACTGAAGGAAAGCCGTTACAAGTAATAACAAGACCAGATTCTGTCATTGTTTCCAAAATTCAGTCATTTAAATTAAAGAACCACTATTTAGTGATGCAACCGGCAAATTCATCTTCAAACATGTCTCCATGGCCCACATAGGAAAATACAACAAAATTCATCAATCTCATTTCATGCACATAAGGATACCGCACTTGCATGCCTCACCATGCTTGCAGATAGGCAAGCACGATAATTCCTTCATTTGTCCAAAAGAAAACAGAGGACAACTATGACATATTACAAGAAACAAAAGAAAACAGAAAACATTACCTCTGTATTGCTACACTGCATTACAGCACATCCCACAGAAGCCCAGTATTCCTGCAGCATAATACTTACAATCTTAGGCAAGCAATATAGCATATGAAGCTGAAATACATAAAATTGAAGACATTTAGTAAGAGGAGAATATATTTTTTGTTGCCAGTCAGAAAAATGGCCTTAATGCCATTATACATATTTAGCTTTTCAGTGCAGACTTTCCTCCCAAAATCATCACAATGGGATCACCGCACCGTAATTTCCATCGTAACTCAAGAAAGTAATTGTAAGAATCCGGGAAAAATTAGAAAAGTGAACTGGATTCTTGCAGATTAACATCACAAATATATCCTTGTTGCCAATCAGAAAAATGGCATTAATGCCATTATACATATTTAGCTTTTCAGTGCAGACTTTCCTCCCAAAATCATCACAATGGGATCACCGCACCGTAATTTCCATCATAACTCAAGAAAGAAATTGCAAGAATCTGGGAAAAAATAGAGAAAGTGAAATGGACTCTTGCACATTAACCTCACAAATATATCCTCAAACATGATAAAGGTTGAAACTTTTCTCGGCCGATTGCACAGAATCTATCTGCCGAAGCTTATCATTTGACACTCCAATCAACGCAATAGACATCGCAAGACAGAAATTTAGACAAGATGGCGGCGCACCTGGAGTCGCTGAATGGCCTGCTGGAACGTGAGGACAGAGGCCTTGCTGCCGGACTCAGAAACATAGGACTGAGGATGGGGAACCGCGGAGGTGATCGCAGCGGAGACTCCATTCTTGGAGGATGGGAGCGAGGCGCGGCGGAGGGGGGGCTTGAGCCAACGTCTAGGATTTGGCCTCCAGCCGCCGAAGAGGGCGGCACAAGCTCCTCCGTGGGAAGTAATGGCACGGAGAGAGAAGGAGAAGGAGAGGAGAGCCATGGGAGAAGAGAAGGAGGGGAGCGGAAGGGGATAAGGCGAGAGCGGGAATAAGAGGATTGGGGGAGGCGGCTCGGAATAACCTTTTAAGCCCTTTGGTTGAAGGATACCCCGAGGACATCGGTTTATATCGTGGGTTAAAATAACGGCCGGTATTTAAGCAAAAAAAAAAACGGCTGGTATAATCTTATGACGGCTGCTACCTAAGTATATAACGGCTGTTATTTGAATGAAATAATGATCATTTTTAATATTTTTCATTATGCATCTAAATAAACATTTTGACGTCAAAACAGTGTATCAGCTAGAAAATTCAATCAGTTGATTTGGTTAATCATTAATTAATCAAAGAATGATATCATTTTTTATTATCAATCATTATTAAAAAAATTTGAAGTTCAATTTAGGATTATTTTTACTTAGCATGTCTCTAGGTCTCAAAGGTTTCAAATGAGTCTTTGAAGTTAATTAAATGGTTCAATTTAATTTCCAGCCCCATCCGACATCCAACACTATTAAAACATTGTTATAAAGGATAATTTTGCCCTCATCATTACTACGTGATATACCAGTGATGATTTGCTCAATGGCAGACCACCCATGTTACCCTCTTTGCATTTGACAGCCCAAAGTCCTCCTTGTATAACCCCTTTCTATCTTAGCTATCCATATACTAAACTTGTTCCCACCACCTAACCACTCCAGTTCTTCTTTAAGCCAAGTCACCAAGTCTCCATCTATCATCTCTTCTCTTCTCATTCCTCCTTACTCCCCCCACCTCCTCCTCTATAAACCTTAAGAACATCCACTCTATCTACAACTCTACTCCCACCCCATCTCTTATTCCCTAGAAGCTCTCCATCTCCATCAAAATCTCTATCCCCACCTTCACCCTCAGCTTCCACGAGTTCATTATTTCCACCATCTCCATTCTCTCCTCCACCACACCTGTCCTCAACCTTGTCAAGTCTCAAAAATGCTACTTTTAGGATTACTGTAACCTCCATCAAATCATCCTTTTCTCCCTTGAGAAGTCTGTCGCTACCCTCCTCATTCTCTCCTCTTCTACTTTTGCAGTGATACAACATCGATGAAGCGAAGCTAAGCATTAAACTTCATTGGAATAAAAACAATAATTTTGGAGTTCCAGAACATCTCCTTCCCCTCCCTCCTCTCTTGCATACTACCCTATTCTTCTTTGTTGATGCATCCATCCTCGAGATCGCCGCCTCACTCCATATTGAGGGCCACAAGGTGTGTGAGATCATTGTTGTTATCAATTACGAGCTGATTGGCCATGAGAAACTTGCAATTTAAGGCATCCACATCTCTACACGCTTGCGGTTAAAAAAATGAATAAGGTTTTGACCTTGTCAAACCCTGGCGTTCACATGTTTTGGGCTCTTAAAAACGTGGTGCCATGGTTAGTTATAACTAAAGGAGTTCTAATCAGAAACATCTTTTAAATTTTTGAAATACTCCCGAAGTGAAACGTTGCTATCTTCTCTCTTCTAAAGGCTCTATAAAAAGAGAGCCTTTATACTAGTATAAGTATGACATTTCAATCAATAGTGATTCAGAGATAGAGAGACGAAGAGAGAGATACTGTGGCATTGTGAGAAAATCTTCTTCATTGAGGGATCTCTAGAAGGATCATCTCTAGGGTAACCATTCTCAGCCCCAAAATTTGAAGGGTGAAATCAACAAGAAGACTCTGGTAACCTTCTAAGAGACGTGGAAAGGAAATCTAGATCGTGATTGTGTGGTAACCACGAGCTGTAAGACAAGCAAAAGATCCGGATAATCTTCATTTGTTTATTGATTTACATTAGTATCAGAGCCACGATCTACTTGTTTTCTCCCTCATGGATTGATTGCATGATTTTCTGTGCCATCATTTGTATGTTGGATGAGTTTGCAATAAAAAATTTGCATAACTTATGTTTTCAGATTTCTCATTTGAGGTTCTATTATGGCATTGTTTTTTGTTAAACTCTTTACATGTTTATGTTTCTTATGATGTCAGTAACCCGATACTAAAATATGTTGAAGTTTTGTACTCCATAGAGGGAGAAATTTGAATTTTTCTTTTTAATGCTTATATGAGGCTGAATGTTTCAGACTATTTTTAACATGATAAATGTCATTTTTTGAAACAAATAATTTAATAGTTTGATAGAGAGTTTCAAGAGAATTAAAACAACATATCATATGCGAAAAAAAATGGGCTGGAGGTTGAAGATGATGAACAGTGGCACTCGCTCTATTTATTTTTTTTCTTCTCAAGTGGGAAGAAAAAACAAAATTTATATTGCCGAGACTCGAACCCGAGACCCTCGGGTCTCCCAACCAAGTAGACTACAATAGATTTGATAATGGTACTCTCTGAGGAATTAAAAAGTAGGTTGACAACTTGTGCATGTAGATAAAAACAAAATTTACATTGCTGGGACTTTCAAGTGAGAACCAAGTCTCCTAACCAACTAGCCAACAACAAATCACATGATTTTTAGTAGTGCATCAGAAAATATTATTGACCTTCAGAAATCAATATCTTGGCACGAGTCCTCTAGTTTGACTTAATTTAGCTATTTTCATGATTAAAATAACATATTTATCGTATATGTTTTGAGTTGAATTACATATTGCATATATGATTGTACTTATTGGCTTAATATATTGTGACATTAAAATATGATTATTTATTTTGGATGCAATCAAATGTGCAATTTTGATGTATACAAGAACATTTTTTCCATTATGGATTAAATTGATTGATTCCTCCTTAAGTGTGATAGGAAACTCAATTAGATGTGGTGTTCTAACTTACTTAGTGGAAGATGATTACTAGCTTTGCAAAATTTTCAATCTCATTATGTTAGAAAAAATATCATGGTCTGATTTGAGTTAAAGTTGTTAAATGTATGCTAATATCAACCCCATGCATTGAATGTAGTTGAAATGGCTACTAAGAAGGTTGTTGCTGATCTTACTAAAGGAGAGAAATTGGATGGAACCAATTATGATATATGGCATAGAAAGATCCAATATCTCCTTAATGAGCAGGAAGTCTTAGAGACTTTAACTCATAGCATGAGCCAACATGAAGATAGAAATACTGCTCAGCATCACCGTGATATGGATGTCTACCACGCTTGGGCTAAGAAGGATCGGTGCATGCGCTTTACTATGCTTAGCAGCATGCACAACGATCTCATTGGGGAGTTTGAAAACTATCAAGCAGCCCATGATATGTGGAACCAACTGAAGATTGCCTATGAAGGGACATCAGCAACTAGGTTGCGTGTTCTTACTCTGAAGTTTGAGCAGTATATGATGGACTCAAGGCACTCGATGGCTGAACATTTGAGGACTATGTCCACTTTGATCCACGACCTAAAGACTGTCGGTAATAATCTCACTGATGAACAACAGGTTACAACAGTGATACAATCTTTGCCTGAGTCCACTTGGGGGCAGATGAAGCTCGTTCTCACACATAATGATAATATTAAAACTTTTGCTGATATATCTCACCACATTGAGCTAGAGGCAGAGCGCCTTGAGGCGCACCGCGCAACTCTACTTGTTGGCCAAGAAGGACAATGCAAGGCATTTGGGCCTAAGCGCAAAGGCAGTGGGAGATTCTCTGGAAAGGCAAAAGGTCTTGGGCCCAAAGGTGGAAGGATTGCAAAGCGCCGCAGAGACAAGCGTGCTGGCAAGAAAGATAAGTCCAAGATGAAGTGCTATAACTATGGAAAAGTGGGTCACTTCATTCATGAGTGCACTGAGCCGGAGAAGGTATTCACTAAACACAACTCTCTCATTACAGTTGTATGTTCACATGTGCTTGTTGCTCATCTAATCCCTGATTGGATTGTAGACTCAAGAGCAACCAAACGTGTAGCTCGAGATCGAGTTGGGTTCATAGATTACAGACGGATACTAATGGGTACGCAGTATGTTATATTGGATAATGAAAGTCGAGAAAAAGGACTTGGAGTTGGCACCTACCAGCTCAAGATGCGTCTAGGGTACTTGTTGCTTCTCCACGATGTGCTCCATGCACCTAGTGTTCTATGTAATTTATTTTCAGTTATTGCTATGCTAGAACTTGGTTTTAGTTTTCATTTTGATGGCACTCAGTTGGATTTTTATTTAGATAAGACTTCGTATGGACATGGCTATCTTTCAAATGGTTTATTTAGGTTGGATTTGAATAATTCATCTTTTTCTCTCATAACTATTAATGATGATAATGTTGTTTCTGATTCTTTGAAATTGCATGCTGGACTAGGACACATAGGAAAAGATAGAATGGCTAAACTAGCTAGAGAAAGCCTATTGGGGACTCTCGCTAATGTAAGCGTACCTGTGTGTGAACCATGTCTGGCTGGGAAAGTCTGCAGGATGCCTTTTGGAAAGGCACCTAGGGCATCTCATCTTTTAGAGCTGGTTCATTCAGACATTTGTGGACCTATAAATGTAAAGGCATGCCATGGCGCCCTTTATTTTCTTACCTTTATAGACGACTATCATGCTTCAGTTATGTCTATCTGATCTTCCATCGCTTTGAGGCTTTGGAATGCTTCAAGCGCTTTGTAGCTGAGGTTAAGAATCAAAAAGATATAAATTTAAAAAAATTTTGAACGGATCGAGGACGTAAATATCTGTCGAATCAGTTTCACAGATTATGTAAGGATAAAGGGATACGCAGGCAATTAACGATTCCTAAAATTCTATAACAAAATGGAGTTGCGGAAAGAAGGAATTGCACGTTACTGGATATGGTTAGGTCGATGATGGTGCAAGCTAACCTCCTAATATCCTTTTGGGGGGATGCTCTTTTAACAGCAGCCTACATTCTTAATCACGTGCCTTCCAAGTCAGTTCCTAGTACCCCATATGAGTTATGGAATGGCGCAAAACCTAGTTTGAAACATTTGCGGCCTTAGGGTTCTGCATGATATGTTCATAACACCTCTCATAAGTATGGAAAACTTGGTCCTAGAGCTAATAAACAAACTTTTATAAGATATTCAGAAAGCTCAAAGGATATGTAATGTATGGTGAACATCCTGATAGTGGAATGATTGAGATAGAATCACGTGATGTCACATTCATTAAGAATGATTTTTCCAATATTGGTGAAGTAAATAAAAGTCTTGAACTTTATGAGTTGCAAGAACTTGAAGGAGTTACACCATCTTCTTGTGAGGATAGAGAAATACAATCTCATCCTGAAATTGCTAGAGATATTGGGAATTGTTGGAAATTATGTCCTGAAAGACAATCATCAACCTGCTGATAATTGAATTGTATATGAATTAATGAAATTAATAAAAGTTATTTGGCAATATTTCATTACATATTTTACATCTTCGTGAACTCAAGTAATGTATTGAAGTCCTTAGGACTCTATTAAACGATAAATGAGGATTTTTCTACGAGTCTTTAAACTAGTTCGCGATCAAACGATATGCTATCACTAGAACAATAGCATTATCAAGAATAGGTCGTTGTGTGCCATATACGTTGGTTGCCTTCTTAACCAAGGAGTGTAGAGATACTGATATGTCACACAGGTGAAGTATAGGAATATATTTCACTGAACATGATCAGTTTTAGAATGCTCTGCTATCAAGAGATGTTCTGAGTGGATATGGGTATAAGTATCCCTTAAACCTAAGATTACCACAGTGACTTGCAAACAACTTACTCTACTTTGGTACCGGACTATCTGAATTTTTAATTTAGTGATGGAAGGCAACTGGGTATAGTCAAGTACTTGTAAAATCAATGCGTGAGTCAAGATGGAATTGATCCTTCCTGGTAATAGGAGATAATGCCAGGGTAATCCTTGTGAGGAGTCACAAGATTTGTAAAATTAAAAAACATTTTGAATCCACTGATTAAAGAGTTGACAGAACTCTGAAGTCATCCTAGGCATTTGGAGTCATAGGGATTAATTATAAAGTAACCATAGTCCAAGGATTCCAGAATATTGCTTTGCAATTATTCGGCCTATCCGGACGTCGGATATCATTGCTAGATGGTTACTTCGATTACCACAAAAAGTTGTTCTTGTGCTACCGATTTAGGTTCGAACCTATGAGGTCACACGCATAGAAGTTTCTAGGTTGATCAAATGACTGATTGACGATTAAAAATCGTCCAGGAGTATATCGATCAATTCGATTGATAAATTATCCTAAGCAAAAGTTGCAGTAAAATAATTATTGAAGGATTAATTAGCAACTAAATTGCTAATGAACTCGATTGATTGAATGATTGAGCTTAGGTTAAGCCAAATTGAATAAGATTCAATTTAGGCTTCATCAGGATCTGACCTAATAGGATTGGGTTCGATCCGAGTTGATTAAATTCGACCCTATTAATCGAACTTGATCCTATTAATCGGACTTGACCCAATTGGATTGGGCTTGATCCGAGCCTATTAAAAGTTCTTATTTGATAAAGATTCTAAGTTCAAAAACTCAGAAATTGATAAGAAGAAGAATTCCTAAATTTTAGGAATTCTTGGAGAAGATTGACACCTCGTCATATCTTCCTAGACTCATGATGCCTCACTTCTATTTTAGGCCAATTGTTAGCATGATAAATCAGAGGAGGCATGGGAGAATGTTTTCCTAAAGGTGGCGCCATGAAATCCCTATTTGATAGGATCTTATGGCGTGAAGAAAAGGAAGAAGCAAGGGTGGCGTGCGGCAGCATCATGGGCGCATCATTCCCTATTTTTTAGGGATTTAAAATGTAGATAAATATGGTGCAAAATTAAGAGGATATGTTCTCCTCTTAGTTGCCGTGATCACCAAGATTTTTTGGAGATTTTATCAGCCAAATTAGATGGCGCAAAAGGGGAGAGAAAGCGTGGGGGTCTTTGGCTATAAAAGAGCCCCCACGCCTAAGGTTCTTTAAAATGGTCTTTAGAAAGGGTTCTACATTCTGAAAAATTCTGAGAGCCAACCGCCCTCCTCTTCTCCTCCTTCTCCTTCATCTCCATCATTCATCTTCTCGAAGAAAAATTAAAGGTTGAGTGCTTCGAAGGAGAAAGGATTAGCCATTGCAACACCTCTACGCGAGCTAGCATTCCTGCGGAGGAAAATCTTTCTAGAGCTTCGCATGGATTATCCGTAGAGGCCAGACACATGTGCGGCTACAGAAGGTGATCAAGATATCATCAAAATCCTCAAAGCAAAAAGGTATGAGATCTGATCTCATTAAAAATTAGGATTAGAAGTCAACTAGGTTGTTGAAATTCTGCATGACTATATGTTAGACATAGAATCATGCATACTTATCTAGATTAAATGTTTAAAATTTTGGATCTATTTTTGTTGTAGAGATATGATCTCTAGCTTGCATAGAAATTAAATAATTTAATTCATATTTTCGTTGTAAAATTTTTAAAAATATATGCATGCGACCACTAGGATTCCCAACAGGAGTGACTTACCGGTCAGTGGAAGTGTACCACAAGGACCTCAAGTGCGTAGAAGTGAGCGTGGAAGTATTCTCCGTCGTCATTTTGAGATTGAAGGGGAGTCTTTCACATTTACTCCATCTGACTTTGATGAGCCTGCATCTTATGAAGAAGCATTGACTTTGCCTGCTTCGAATGAATGGCTGGCTGCTATGAAAGATGAGATGAGTTCCATGGAAAGAAACCAAGTATGGAAATTGGTTGATCTTCCGCCTGGGCACAAGACCATAGGGAACAAATGGGTCCTAAAGGTCAAGTGAAAGGCAGATGGATCGATTGACAAGCATAAGACCTGCCTTATGGTGAAAGGCAGGTATAGATTATGATGAAACATTTTCCCCAATGGTGAGATTTGCTTCAATTCGCCTTATTCTAGCTTTTGTTACACATCTAGATTTGGAACTCTTTCAAATGGATGTAAAGACTACATTTCTTAATGAAGAACTAGATGAAGAGATCTATATGGATGAACTCTTTCAAATGGATGTAAAGACTACATTTCTTAATGAAGAACTAGACGAAGAGATCTATATGGATTAACCTATTGAATTTGAGGTTCAGAGACAAGAGCGCAAAGTATGCCGCCTTAAACGTTCCATTTATGGCCTTAAACAGTCGTCTAGACAGTGGTACTTCAAGTTTCATCAAGCTATTGTTTTGATTGGCTTTGAAATATTGGAAGAAGACCCTTGTGTGTATGTCAAACATGTGGAGAAGAATTTTTTGATGTTGTCTCTATATGTGGATGATATCTTGTTAGTTGGAAATGACATGGAGATGATTGTCGCCACAAAAGTGTAGTTGTCCTCTACTTTTGAGATGAAGGACATGGGTGAAGCAATTTATGTGCTTGGAGTGTCAATCTAGAAGACTCCTTGGTTTGTCCCAAGAGACTTACATCAAGAGAATCTTAGAACGATTTCGTATGCATAACTCCAAACCCATAGACACTCCAATTGAGAAGGGTTATGCTTTAAGTCTAGAACATTGTCCTAAGAATGATGAGGAAAAGAACAAAATGGTAAGAATTCCTTATGCAAGTGCAGTTGGAAGTCTGATGCACGCTATGATGTGTACATAACCAGATATTTGCTTTGCAGTAGGCATGGTCAGTCGTTACTAGAGTAGCCCAGGACCTGCTCATTGGCAAGCAGTTAAAAGAATCTTTCGATACCTCTGTGGAACTTCGGATCTCGTTCTTTGCTAACAGGTGGAGACTTGAGACTAAGAGGCTATAGTGATGCTAACTGGGCCAGTGATAAAGATGAGCGAAAGTCCACCATCGGTTATGCATTTCTACTCAATGGTGGGGCTATCTCTTGGTGTAGTAAGAAACAATCTTGCATCGCTTTGTCCATAATGGAGACTGAGTATGTTGCCCTTTTAGCTACTGTACAAAAAGCTGTTTGGTTGAGGAGATTTTTTCAGTGCCTAGAGATTACAACCCTTGTAAATGATGCTGTTAAAATATATAGTGATAGCATGACAGCTCTGGCATATGCCAAGGATCCCAAGGATCATGGCAGAACCAAACACATAGATATTCATTTTCACTACGTCTGTGATGTTGTTGCACGAGGAGAGGTTGTCCTACAATACATCTCAACTAACAAGACGATAGCTGACCCCCTTACTAAGGCTAAAGCTAGAGGTGTTTTTCAAGCCCATGTGAGGAGTTTGAGATTTTATAGGATTTAATGTGTTGTAGTAATACTTTGTTGGACATTGTAATCATTAGTATCTTTTGCATAAATGAAATTGTGCTTCTATTTGTGATTTGATTGATACCATAGCATACATGAATTTGATGATGTGTCACCAAGCTAAGATCAGTCTACTCATATGGATGATCACCCTAGCGCTTGAATAGTGAGTAGAATGAGACAATATAAGTACTTAAGCACTTGAAAGCGAGCAAGTAATTATCTTGATGCTCAAGGAGTATGCAAGATGGATCAAGGGAATGTCGCCTTAGTTGAGCTAAGATGAGACTATTGATAGTCACACATGAAGTATTCACACAACTTTATGAAGTCTAAATAAAGCCGAATGTGAGATCTTAGAGAGGCGCTTGAAGAGCGACTGTGCTAAGGAACTCAAGTTAAGGCGCATTTATGGTGACTAGACTAAGATTCGTATATCATATGAGCGTGATAAGCCCAATTGAGTGGGAGCTCTACTGTAGCATACATTTCATACTGTATATTCTATGGACGACCAATTGAGGTAGTGACAAGATAGATCCCTGCTCTATCACTATGTGAGCCCTAATGGATCAATAAAGGGTCTATTTTGTGCCTTTTCTAACTTGGAACTATGTTATGAAGTGGATACTTGATGTCGCTACTTTAGCATATTTTTTTTCTAGGGCCATGAGTAAATACGGTCTCGCGGAGCATGTCTATGAAAGCAGTCAAGTAAAAATGAATTAACACAAGTGTCTGAGGAAGACTATTTGGATTCACACTAGTATGGCTTATAGCCCGGGCGATTATATCATTTTGTTTTGGTGTAATCATAAGCATAAGTAATATAGGTTGAGTATTGTTTTTAATATAAACTCTTGAGGGATTAAAGATGTTCGACTTGGTGTGATTAAATAGTTGGGGCATAAATGAGATATTTTGAGTGATATGCTATGTTAGTAAAATGGTAACTTAATATGGCGCTCCTACCATATCCTTTCTCGTCAGGTCGCACGCTTCATTTTTTTGAATAAAGAGATGATCAAATTAAAAATCTAGTGAAGACAGATTGTATAGATGACACCCAATGTGGACGAGTGGAAGATGTTAAAAAAATGAATGAGGCTTTGACCTTGTCAAACCCTGGCATCCACATGTTTTGGGCTCTTAAAAACATGGTGTCATGGTTAGTTATAATTGAAGGAGTCCTAATCAAAAACGTCTTTTGGATTTTTGAAAGACTTCCGAAGTGAAATGTTGCCATCTTCTCTCCTCTAAAGGCTCTATAAAAAGAGAGCCTTTATACCAGTTTAAGTATGGCATTTCGATCAATAGTAATTTAGAGATAGAGAGATAAAGAGAGAGATACTGTGGCATTGTGAGAAAATTTTCTTCATTGAGGGATCTCTAGAAGGATCATCTCTGGGATAACCATTTTTGGCCCCAGGATTTGAAGGGTGAAATCAACAAGAAGACTATAGTAGCCTTCTAAGAGACATGGAAAGAAAATCTAGATCGTGATTGTGTGGTGATCGTGGGCTGTAAGACAAGCAACAGATCCGGATAATTTATTATTCCACTGCATAAGGTAAACACTGTGATCTTCACCTAACTAGAGGGTCGCCATCCCAAATACAGTGCCATCAAGGTCAAGATTAGGGTTTCGTATGGGGAGAGGGTGGAGATGGCAAAGAATTTAAGAGGAAAGAGATTCTTCGAGGTAATGAAGAAGAAGTAGAGCAACTTATAGCAACAAAACAATAGAAATGGGAATGACTATTCAATGACAGTTGGGATGGGGAACTTTGCAAAGAGAACATAATGGTGCAAGCTAGGGTGTACAAGGAGAATGTGGGGATCCTGAGTTACAAATGCAATATTATGTGATAGGGGAGGGCAGCAATGTGATAATGATCAAAGGGAGCAAGAGAATTAGGGATTGAATGGCTCAAAAGTGAAGAGAAAGATGAATAAGAGACCTGGCTCGAAGAGGAACCAAAGATCAAGCTTAAATGGTTTGCTTCAATGGAGACAAGGTTTGGATGCCCAAGCCCTAACTTCTTTCTGGTTGGTACCAGATAGATAGTACCATTAGGAATTGCTACCAAAGAAGGGTATCTTAGTCCTACAAGCCTCATATGAATATCACATGATGGAATCCTATGAGCATTCACTAAATTTTCGAAAAGTGAACATCATTTACTAAATTTAGTTTTTAAACATAAGAATTATGGTGTTGTTGTACCCTAATCGAAGAGTTATTTTTCATGAGTGCAAGTGTTTGCTCCAATTTTTGTGCTAAAATAAAATCCAGAACATGTTAGTATACAACAATAATATTCACCAATCAAAGGTATCTTTTTTTTTCTATCTTGTATGGTAGTATGATCAACAGAAAGGATAAGGCTTATGGATCACACTAAATATGGATATAAAAGATATTTTGGAAAGGTATAGACATATAGTACACCTTTAGATAGCAATTTCTATATAAAAATTTACAGAATAGTATTGGAGGCAAATTTATCACCAGGGCACAATATTAGGGAATGGTCAATAAAAAAAGAGACAATCCATGATAAAATCATCCATGTGTCCTCTAGCACACTGACGCAAGTATATCACATTTTCATATAATTGATGCTATATTATTTGGAGACATGCCTTGAAGAATATATTAGCACATGCCCATTATTAGATCGTATCCATTTTCTGTTTTTTGTTTTGTAATATGGTTAGGTGAGCCTGCAACAAGTCTAGCTCATGCAAACTATGTCTTTTTTAATGACTTGGTGAGTACATGTAACTCAACCCATTCATTTCAAGTCTACTTGCTATTATTTTATATTTTTGGTCAATTGTTATTGTTGTTTTCCTTATCCTTGATATTGTTACTGTTGGGTGCAGTTGTTAATTTATTTATTATTAGTTATCACCATTGCCATGTGCTTGTTAATGTCCTTGTTTTAGTCAATGGCTATTATATTTTTTTTTCTTTTTGTTATTTTATGCAATACTGTTTGAGCTTGCGCTTGTTGCTATGATTTTCTGCAGACATCAAGCACTCAGTTTACTCACGGTGCATTGTTTGTGAATCAACTTAATTATCATGGAGCGACAGGTGGACAGAATTTGAGTTTTACATAACACAACCAAAAGGGCTAAGATCTAAATTGATGAAGATTATGGAATTTATATCCGAGTTGTCTAGTTATCATATTAAATTGTTTTGCTCTGAATGGACAATGTGCACCTTAGTCCTTAGTGCATCTGTCATCAAAAAGAAAAAGAAAAAAGCATCATAATGCATCACCTAAGTGCCCATACAAATGTTGGTAAATTTTCTTCTATTAGTGGTAGGCAGGCATCTCCAATGCACATGAGGACAAAGCATGCATGAGTATAATCCTTAATTTGCATTATAACAAGCAAGACGGCTGGATAAACAAAATGGAAATTGGGCACCATTCCATGAGGAGGATGTTGAATCTCACACTTTGAAGTATACCTGGGGGAGAAGAACATTGAAGAAGGGAGAGAGTTAACACAAACAGCATATAGTTTATTTGTATTTCTCAGCATTGACGCAGGTTTTCAGTAACGGCATCCATATTTATACCAATCTTGCACAGGGTTAACAATTGCTTGCATAGTTCCGCTCAAACTCGAAAGACTCGAACTTTTACTCTATGAGTTAGCTAGGTACATAATTAGTTAACTTATTCACCCTAGACTCCCATATACTTTCTCAATTCAATCACACAATCCTCAAACACTTAGCTAACTAAACTTCTGAAACTTGGGAAATGTCCGCAAGTGAAAGCTTACTCCTCTCAACTCTAAACAAATGCATATCTCGTAACACCGGAGTTTATCAAGTTATCCTATGCACCTGCTATACTACCTGAACACCAAAACTCAATTCAGACTGAAGAGTTAGACTCTAATTCAAACACCAATCTATGTATACTTCCAAAACTATCCACTTGATCCAAAATTTTTTGACGCCATGAAATGTCATAGTAGTCACTGCCATCTCCATCACTGTTATGTGATGCCCTGAGAGACCCGTCTTTGCCAGCTCTAGACTGACCCCGGCTGAAGTATGGATTTATATTGACATAGGGAACTCGTAGATATGGTACGCAAATATCAGCCTTTGATAACTCGGCAATTACAAACTGATGTATCAAGAAATCTCAGCAGATTGGGTATGAACACATAAGCTAACATGGTCAAGCAATAGACAATGTCAACATTCCTATAGTGCAAGGTTCCCGAACCACTATTTGAATATTTGGAAGTATATAAATGTATAGTTAATATGGTATTTAACATCCACTTACCAAATATTTAAAAGCCTACAAATTAAACATTTATTATTAGAACTTTTCTTTCTGTGTTTAAATATTTTGATAGTCTCGTACTCTTCCTCTTCCCACCAAGTTCAGATGTTATATTTGTGAACACGTAAAACGTCTTCCCACCTTCTTTCTTTTATTTTCTAACGTAAACCTTCTCATCTTCCCCACAATTAAGACACAAATTACGAACGTTAAACCATCTCCAACTCCATCCACTATATATATATATATATACAGCCATCTACCTGAAAGCCTCTCCATCCGAAAGCTTTTAACTCCCAATGGCTCCTTCCCTCAAGCTTCTGCTCCCCATACTGCTACTTGCCACCAATCTGTGGGCCATGGCCATCTTCTCTGAGGCCCGGCCCGGCCCAGTAAGCATTGCAGCCCGGCTTCAGGCTGATGATGCGAAGCAGTGCTGGGACTTCTTACTGGAGCTCAAGTCGTGCACTGGAGAGGTCATCCTCTTCTTCCTCAATGGAGAGACATATTTAGGCCCAGGGTGCTGCCGTGCCATTCGTGCCATCGAGCATGGATGCTGGGCTGCTGATGCCATGCTTGCTGGGCTCGGATTCACCGCCGAGGAGGGAGATGTGCTCCGAGGATACTGCGACGGTGCCTCGGATTCTCCGACACCACCACTATCATTGGTGCACTTGGACCCGCCTTCACCGCCTCCGGTTTCGGAGGGCTTGGTGCACTAGATTACTAGCTATATTATGGGTTCATGGGCTTGTTAGTTTCTAAGTACTTCTGATGGAATTATGGTATCATCTAGGTTTGTGGGTTTTTATAGTATTGCTTGTTGTGGTGTTTTGCTTATCACATAGCGTCATGTTATGGATATGATGGCTTATATAATGGTTTATGTTACTAAGTTATGAGAAATGAAAATAATCAGTCCAAATATCTGTGTTGTACCCCTTCTTTTGAGTAATATCTGATGGATGATCCAGACGAACTTAGATAGTTCATGGATGATGGGTTGCAAGCAAGAACTATTGTTATTTGTTGATTACCATTTCAATTCAATCTAATTTCGATTCCAATCACAAACCAAATATGCATCCTTAATTCATCGGTTAATTATACTAAGCAAACCAAAAGTAACATTACAATTTTGCACTCTTTTGAAGCATAATAACAAGAGTACCACTATCAATCGCCTGCTAATGATCACCACTTGATCCATCTATTAACTTCGTCTTGACGAAAAATTTCTGAGGAGTCTCAATAGGTAATGGCTTCACAATCTCAATCTGAAATGGACTTGTTAAGGTGTACTTGGTTGGACGCCGTGGGAGCGGACTTCAGCTGACGCGATCCGGGCGTCAGACGGTTTGGGGTAAGTTTGGCTCGTGGGAGAAGCTGAATTCGGCTCACCTTTTGACCAAACAGATGTTCAAAACGACAGGTTATCCTTACGAGCCGAAGGCAGTTCCTTCCTTCCGGCAACCGAACAGCCGTTGAGAAGTGAAAGGAACGCTGTCTTGAACAATAGTTTAGCAGTCAAGGGAAAGAAGATAGGCTTGAATTGCTCATGACCAATACTAGAACTTTAGAATTCATTATTGAAACGGAAACAAGGATCTAATACTAATCTTATAGATTAGTTCCACGTTAGAAGTGGAGTGCGAAACGTGACTTCATCTTCTAAAAATACCTAGCATTTATCATCCACTAAATAATTGCTTCTCATTTTGTAACCAATCAAAGCTGAGTTTGGGATAGGGATAGAACCCAAAGTAATCCAAGATATAACCGAGTTTTGGATGGTCTGTCCTAAGGCCAACCCTTTCCAACCCTATGAAGAAATGACACTGGTGCATTGTGGTCCAGAGGATATGTTTGGTACAATTATAATGATCCGTATGGATGTATATTTAGTCCCATATTGATTATTCATTGATGAAATTTTTTAGATTGTGACAAATAATTAGATCGGACCCAATCTATGATCTATGTAGGCTAGAAAACACTGCAGCACATGCTCATCGAGATTGACCACGGGTCGATCATGATGCTTATGATTAGATTTAAATAGATTTGGACCCATACTCCCACATTGGTTATTTGTTAGGTCGATCTTAGGTACTTATACAGAATCAAGGAATGTAAATAATATCTTCCGGCTAAAGACATGAAACCGACGCCTCAGCGCAGTAAGAGGAAAGGCAAGTCATCCTTTACTTCTCCATGTTCATAAGAGGCAAGTCACCCTTTACTTCTCCATGATTCATTGCTGGGCTTCATTCTCAATCATGCAAGTTGATTCTAAGCCAAGATTTGGACTTAGAATGATTGGAATTCCCCTTTTTTTTCTCTCTTTTTTCTATTTTTTCTTCTTCACCACCCGCTTTAGAAAAATGTATGATGGTCTCTTTCATCCACTTGCTTTAGAAAAAACAAAAAAGATAGAGAGGGATTTGGGTCTAAATCTAAGGTTTAAAATTACTTGAGCTAGATCTAGATCAAGCTAGACCTAGGCTTGATCTGTCTCTCTTGTGCAAAATTAATGACGGCACTTCGTTGCACTAAACTCATACAAGTCTTACCAAATCTTTAAATTACAAGCCAGAAATGGATTATCCCAAGCAAGATAATGATAAATCTTTATGGACAAATCCACATGGAAGAAAAATGTTATTGAATGGTATGCATGCCATTATCTTGCTCCATCAGGCCCCTCCATTATCCTCTCCTCTTATTGACATGACACATACAGGGTTTATCATGATTTGTCATTTGACTTCTTTAAATCATGCCATGCCATGCCAAACCATGTTGGTACGAGGAATTGACACGACATGGCCCCCCAAGGGGTAAATAGGTATTAATCAGCTTATTGTGGGAAACTCGGGTTCAACGTGTATCTTGAGCCAATCTCATACCATGTAACCATTATATGCATAATTAGTCACTAATTATATTCTTGGTGACTATTTTTTTTTTTTTGGTACGCTGGCGCCTCACATGACACGCACGTGAAAACAACCAACAAAGTCAGAAAAAAAACTGGTGAAGAGAACAGGAAAAATTCACTTAGTTCATCCAAAAAAATCCACCAGAGTGATGCGCTGCATAGGAGGCCACCCAGTCAGCAGCACTATTTGCCTTCCGATAAACAATTAAACATGAATGGCCCGGAAGAAGCCACAACCCCCCGCGAGCCTCCGAACGTCGTGGAGCAGAAACTGCCCATCTGACATAGTATGCCGACCTCGAACCCACTCGATCACCGTTGTCGAATCTCCTTCGAGGTGGATACAATCCACACCCAGAGTATGCCTCGCATATGAGATGCTTTCTATACCGCTCTCAGCTCACCTTCAATGATAGAAGTGTAATAGATCCGCCATCCACCGGCCGCCATAAGTCTGAAGTAGTGATCTTTGATAACAAAGCCCGTATATGAGACTATTCTTCGTGACATCATATTTGTATGATACAAATCTTTATAAGTATCCTTGTATCACAGCTGCAACTTGCAACCAGTTGAACTTGCAAGGCTTTCCCTCAAAACTTTGTAGTTTTTTCTCAGGAAACTAATCAAGTTTTAGTCTATCGTAGTTAGGACCAAAACACTTTAATTAGGTCCTTTTCCCTTTTAGAAAATGTATATAGTCTCAGAACTGTCAAATGGGAACTGAGAGCGGCGGCGGCAAGCATTTATCTGCGGACTGCCATCTCTCTTCTCCTTCCTTTCCGTTGTCTGACTTCTTTGTTCTCACTTATTTTCCTCGGCTAAAAGGTTGAACTCAGCATTTTTTAACCGTTTTGGCCGGAAAATTAGAATTGAATCAGCCACTGCAAACCGGTCAGCAAGATGATGAATGCCTCTATTTCCATCTAACCCATTTTACGATATGGAGGATTAATTTGAAGTACGTGAACGAAACATAGGATTGTTGAATCAAATTGACATGTTATAAGTCTTCTAAGTTTTGACTTAGATTTTTCACTTTTTTTTTTTAAATTTGGCTAGTTAATGGGATCATAGCTTGCTTTGCAATAGTTATCTGTTGATCGATTCTATACATGTATATCTAATATACAAACTTTGTGTCGTCGAAAGAAAGAAGCTGCCAATTGAAATACTATAACATAAATTAAGAGAGAGCAGCTTCCTGGGGGGTTCCTGTAGTCGGTCCACATTGGACTCGGCGAGTCATAGACTGGTTTGGTGGTGAATCCGAATTCTAGTGTGATGGAGTCTGGAGATTGTAAATGCCGAAAAGCGTTGCTTTGCTACTTGCATGACCTCCTGACTAGCTAGTAATGTGTTCATTTGAATGTCAACGTTATGCCGTCAGACATGAGAACAACTGAGGATTGGCAAACAAGAAAAGGAAGCGTTTTTAACTCGAATGGATGCCGGAAGGAGACAGGAAAAGTCAAAAACTTTGAAAAAAACCCTTAAAACACCTTTGATTTGGTTACATATAAACATAAATCCACCATCATTGGTCACCAGGGAAATTTGTTTCTAAAAAAGAGACATATTGCAATTGAGATGGTAGCACAGTTGGAACGGGGCTTTGCTTTCACCGATGTGGTTCAGGTTTGAAACTTGCGGGCGTCGATTAAATATTGGGGATAGGATGCCCCCATATGGACACGCTCGGTGGGAGCACTATCTGGTTCAGTTGGCATTGAGGTGGCGCTGGGGTGACATACTCACACGTGGGGTGGCCAACGGGTCGGAAATGATATGAGCAAAAATTTCTATCCGCATCGACCATTCTCTGGTGGAAGGGGGACCCAGTATTTAATGGAATAATCAGAGAGCAAGCATCCCCATTGCTCCTTTGCCCCTGCAGTGAGTTGATCGTGGATAGGATTATCTTATTATACTAACATCATGCTAAATGTACAAAACCTATTATTGTTTGTCACCTTGATGCACAACACATCCTTGTTAAGGGTGGAAGTACTTTAGTTAGTTTCAGCAAATACTGGTATATGGGCAATACACTTAAGCAGTAATATCTGCCACCTTTATGTGTTCAACTTGTTAAGGTCGATCGCATTTTAATATTTAGTAACTTCATAGCATCTTACCCAAGTGTTAACTTGATCAACATGGATCTTGTGAAAAATGTCACATATCAATTTGAGTCATATATATTTGTAACCCAAACCATCGAACCATTTCATGTTATTGGTTTTTGTTTTATAAAACCTCATTAATTTCTTTTCACAGGCTTAAAACTTCATGTTCAACCCATGAAATGTGCTAAATGAACAAGAAAAAAAGGAAAACAGAAAAGAGAAGTGCTTCAATTTATTACCAAGTTGTTATGTGGTAAATTCAAAGATGGCTTGGTGCAGTTCAAAACAAAATATTTTGTAGGATTCTGTACCAGGGCATGCACTTGACTTTTTTTAGTCATGCTGATAAAAATTTCAATGCCATATTCCCCCCATGTCTGAACATTGTCTTGTATCTAAGTTCAGCAAGTATTTCCCAACGTCCAAACACTTGTACACATCGTATGGAAGTGTCCAACCCAAGAGAATATGCATGACCGGGGCACTCCGGTCCATGCACATGAACAAAGACGTTTGACTACTATCCAATGCTGGTCCAATAAACAGTATATATATATATACCCTAGGATCCTGTCAGCGACGCTCTCGATCTTCATCTCACTCCCCCCTCGTGCCACCCTTCTTCCATTCCAACTTCCTCAACTCGCGCTCACCTCCTCTTTTGACGCAGTCGTCCCTCTCTCTCTCTCTCTCTCTCTCTCTCTCTCTCTCTCTCTCTGATGCATACCGGATCCACCATCTTTGCTCCTCGACCTGCCCTCCCCCACCATGTGGGCTCCCCCCCCAACCCACTCGGATGCCGACGAGCCTCCGTCGTTCAACCACTCAGAGTCGCAGCCACCTCCACCCAGACCCACCTCGCCAATCTCGAGCGCCTCCTCCAGAAGCAGTCCCCTCCCCCTCCCCTCCCCATTCGCAACCCTGGCAAAGATCCGGATACCCTTAACGCCGCCGCCGCCTCCGGCGGCGACGGCGGCGGTGGAGGCCTCCTCCACTCCCTCAACCTGCCATCTCTCTTCTCGTCTTCACGCAAGCAGCCGGAGGAGATCGTGTCCCCCCGGACCCTCACCCGCCTTCTATCCGACTCCTCCCGCCACTCCCCCCGCGGCCCCATCGCCGCCCGGTGGCGCCACTACCACGGCGCCGGCGACTGGTCCGGCCTTCTCGACCCCCTCGACGAGAACCTCCGCCGCGAGCTCGTCCGCTGCGGCGACCTTGTCCAGGCAGCCTACCATGCCTTCCACTCCCACCCCACCACGAAGCCAGACGCACCCCGCCCCGTCGCCCTTCCTGACCGCTCCTACCGCGTCTCGCGCTCCCTCTTCGCCACCGCCTCCATAGAGCTCCCCCCCTGGGTCGACCGCCTCGTCGCCCCTTGGATAACCCAGCGCTCCAGCTGGATAGGCTACGTCGCCTTCTGCGACCAGGACCACGAAATCCACCGCATGGGTCGCCGGGACATCGTCATCGCCCTCCGCGGCACCGCCACCTGCCTCGAGTGGGCCGAGAACTTCCGCGCCGGCCTCGTCCCGATTGAGGACGGCAATGACAATGACGAAAAGAACGAGAATTCGGCGTCCAAGTCACCGAAGGTGGAATGCGGTTTCTGGAGCCTGTACAAGACGGCCGGCGACCGCGTCCCGAGCCTATCGGCGGCGGTGGTGGAGGAGGTTTGTCGGCTCGTAAATCAGTACAAAGGGGAGGAATTAAGTATAACCGTGACGGGACACAGCCTCGGGGCGGCGCTGGCGGTGCTGGTTGCGGACGAACTGAGCTCGAGGATACCGGATGCACCGCCGATTGCCGTGTTCTCGTTCGGCGGGCCGCGGGTGGGGAACGGAGCCTTCGCCGACCAGGTGGAAGGCCGGGGAGTGAAGGTGCTGCGTGTCGTGAATGCGCACGATGTCGTGACGAGGGTGCCATTAGGGGCGGGGCCGGCTCCGGCGCCGCCAGAGCGGCAGACTGACTTCAAATGGTGGCCGGCGAAGGTTTTGGAAGGGATTGATGGTTACGCCGATGTCGGGAGGGAGCTCAAGGTGGACAGCCGGGCATCGCCGTACCTGCGGCCGGACGCCGACCCGGCGTGCTGCCACGACCTGGAGGCCTATCTCCACCTGGTGGACGGCTTCATGGGGACGAACAGCCCGTTTAGGTCCAATGCCAAGAGAAGTTTGGCCCGGTTGCTATGTCAGCAGGGGAGCAACGTCAAGAAGCTCTACATGAGCAAGGCCCGGGAACTCCGAGCGGCCGCGCCTGACCCCTCCGCCACCGCCGGCGACGGCGGCCAACATCCCGAGTTGCCTCGGGAAACCCTTGTCGCGACGCCCGTTAAAGAACCGGGCTATGGGTAGAATAAAAGAATTGCTTGGTTGATGTACGCACATACGGATCATTCAATCAATTGTTGTTACATACATGTAAAGAAGAAATACAGAAAATACCAAACGTGTACATGAGAATTTTTTTATTTGTCAGTTATACATAATTGAAATATTGCTAATTGACCTGCATTACTGGGTATAATGTGTTGTTGGAAACTTGTCTGATTATTATTTTTTTTGATTATTGGAGTCCCTTGATTCTTTTATTGCGGTTCATACCTTCAGCTTGACAAATGGTATGTATATTGGGTTGTATAGTATGTGATCAATTATTAAAGTGTTATATCTTGACTTTATTCTTTCATCTTCTTTTTGCGGGAATATTGTATGCTGAATTTCATAAATATATCTATGCACATCATGTATGGTATATCCATGCTGTCAAAAAAAAAAAAAGAATAGAAGAAGAATAATTCCAAGCTAGAGCTGCAAGCTGCAGGTCGGGTGGGTTAAAAGAATGTCAGTCATCCGGACCTTGGTCGAACTTTATTGCAATTTGGAGTTTTGACTTTGGACATAGATCAAACCCATCAATTAATTGAATTGGATCAAGCTGATAAAAATATTTCCATTTAGTGGTTAATCCAGATTTCGCAAAAGTCAAGCATGCTTAGCATGCACAATAAAATATGCCAGTAGGTTGGAAATTTCAGTCAAGATTAACCTGTAGTTTGGATGAAGTATTTAGCTATGAGTTTATTACAAGAAATATAATAATCGATGATCAAACATAAAATTATTAAAAAAATCATTAAAAATGTAAATTTCATTCATTTTCTAAATTTAATCTAATAAATATCATTTTTAATATATAATCTCATAAAATAGAATACTAAAAATAAATAATTAATATACTTAACAATATGATAAGTGGGAATCCAATGAAATAATGAATGAATGCTTAGATACAATTAAATGAGAATAGGTGAGAGAAGGTGGTGTTGGTGGGGTTAATGAAGAGGATTAGCTTTCATGAGGGTCCGAAGATTTGGCCAAGGTGTCAAGGAGGAGGAAAATGTTGCTCATATTATTTCATTTTTTTTGGTTGGGTAAGTTGAGTTTCTTGCCAGGGTCAAGCTGATGGGTCGAAACCTACATAATCCAGTTTTGACTTGATTAATATGTGTGTGTATATGTATATATATTGGGATCGGATCCATAGGTTTTCAAAAAATGGATCAAGTCAAAGATTAGGTTGAGTCACCAGTCAACTGACACCCAACCCATCTGTAGCCCGACTCCAATCTACCAGTTTGAATGCTTGCAGTGTTGCACCAACGGTATATAGCCCGTCGGTGCCCATGGAAATGGATTAGACCACAATTTGCGTTTTGATGTCTTGCACCAACGGTTTTTAGCCCGTCGGTGCTCATGGGAATGAATTAGACCACAATTTGCGTTTTGATGCAAAGGATTAGACCAGAATGAAAACCAAGCTCTGTACTTTTTTGTTACTTAGTCAACCATATTTTTGTCAACTACTTTTAAACAGGTGTGACATTTTTTTTTCTTTCTAAAAAAGAACAAGTGAAGCTTGTTCATTAATGTACATTTAATTGCTCTTCCATCTTTTTCTCAAGGCTAATAGTCAACTACCTTTGCAAACTAGTCCAAAAAAAAAGATTGTAGGTTTGAGATTGACATTGAAGTCTACGAATTACCATAGATATCCTTCACTGTATCATGTTTGTTAGTTCTCGAATTTTCACGGTGCATTGCAAAACTCAATTAGGTGGAGACTTCTCTCTATCGATTTTTAGATCGATGATTTGATCTTGCTTGGTGCATGTATTTATATATATTCTAGCATTAGTTCCCTGTCTTGCTTGCAAGCGATATCCATGAAATAGAATTCTCCTATTAATCTCAGTCACTTCTGTACGTGTTCGTTGGTTGGATGAACATAGGGTAAGAATCCTTCATGAGTGCCATATGAAACTGAGTCCTCTTCATAGACTCAATAGTTGGGAGTTCAGCTTCGCTATTAATGGTTCCATTTCATATTTAACTAGCAAGCTCGTTATTTCAACGACATATCATTTACTTATTTTATGAGTTAGCAAACTTTATTTTTATAGTCATCAAAAAATTAAGAAAAGAAATCTTTTTTCCATCTGAGATAATATCCGAAAATTCGAACGTTGCACTAGTGACTAGGGTCAGATGCGGTTCAAGTTGGAATATGCATCAACAAGTGATAATAACTGCCGTGGTTCAAATTTGGCCCGAGGGTGACCATGCTGGGGGAGTCGAGGCAGCTATCAGAATGTTGAGGAAGAGGGTGAGCCACCTCCCGTGCGACGGTGTATCTGCACAAAGCCTCATCGGTGATTTCGGTGAGGGCCCTCCGATGCTCAAGTTAGGATGGATTTTAGTTGGTCCAAAAAAAGTTCCTGTAATGTTACCTGATGGGGCTATATATAGTCCTCAGAGAGGTGTTCAAGTGGCGGAGGTATGGTCCGTCCTCGTCATGGGAGGAGATAGGTTTTAGACAGATAGCGTGCAGCTAGACCTTGTTTGAGGCGCACGACGTAGGCTGTTCTTGTGAATGGTAAGACGTCGATAAGTGTGACGGGAATAGCTGGAGCAACATGGCGTCATCCTAGACTGTCGTTGGCCAGGAAGCAAAGCATGGCGTGGTGACATTGTAATGTACGGCCGCATAGGCGGGCGTGGGCATGCGCGTGTATACGGTCATGGGCGAAGTCGAGCTCGATGAGGGGTCGCATCGTGCATTCGGCGAGGTCGTTTTGGCGAATGCTGAGGTTGGCTTAGCTTCCCTGATTCCGAGGTTTGCTCGGTAGGGCACCCCAGCTCAAGGGTCGGGGCACGTTGTTAGATGGGGCGCTCCGAAATTGGCCAGGTAGTGTCGTCGAATATTAGGGGTGCCCCGAGCTCGGGTCGGGGCATGTCGGCGAATATAAAAGACGCCCCGAGCTCGGGTCAGCGCATGTCGGCGAATATGAGGATGCCCGGACCCTCGAGCTTGGTCGGGGCGCATCGGCGAATATTGAGGGCGCCCCGAGCTCGGTGGGGGCGCGTCGGCGAATAGTCTTGCAGTCGAAGGAGCTCTTTGACTCGCAATTGACTCAGCAAGGCATTCCGAGCTCGGGCTCGGAACGTCATTACAGGTATTAGAAGAAGTTATGGCAGGTCGATCGTAGTAGCGGAGAGATCCGGCCAAAGTCAATTGAGCCTTCGGCGAAGTCTGAGATTGGGCCGGTTCTGAGCAGGGTTGTGGTCCTGCCCGGTCGGTGCTATGAGATGATCCTTTGCCTTGAGCAGGACGATCCATTTTGCCTTCCATCAATAACCAGCCTGAAACAACGATGCGACACAAAAGCATCATTTTTTTTCTTTTCCATGCTTGCAATTTTCTTTTCTGTTTTTTTTTTCGGGGGGGGGGGGGGGGGGGGGTAAAAAAAAAAT
>JAOXJJ010000395.1:3870943-3885373 GCA_025769935.1 Phoenix roebelenii | reverse complement strand
TGCCAAATAAAAATATAAAATTAATGCAGCACTTTTATCATTATTTGTTAGCAATAATACTAATTTAAGTGATGTGTTGATCGTACTTTTGTGCTCTCATCACTGTGATCAGCTGGCCATTAGCTGGAGATGGCGTGAATCACGGAGATCAATCCCATGGGCGGAGGATTTGGGAGATATCTTTCTAGACTTTTTCTGAGGATGCCTAGGTGGCTGAGGTATGGTCCTTCCTCATCATGGGAGGAGATGGTCTTGGCCAGGTGGCGTGTGGCTAAAGCCAGGGCTTGCTTGAGGCACACAGTTTGGATAGTCCTTGTGCACAACATGGTGTTGGTAGGTGTGATAGGGTATGGCTCTTGGCAGCAAGGCATGGTTCTTGGTCGTCATGTCATGGCGTGGTTAGCAAGCAATGGTTCATGAAAAGGGGCTGGCTAGGCCGAAATATTCGATCACATATACTTGGGGAGGTCGGCTCGGCCTGGCTCTTAGCGGGACCGAGGTCTGGCCTGCTTGGCTTTGAGGTCTACTCGGCAGGAATTGGGTGGTCCCACACTGGAGTAGGACGATCCATTTTGCCTCCCATCAAGATTAAAGCAAGACAATATAATAGAAACAAAGCAGTTGCAGAAATAGAAAAGCACAGAAAATCCAAAAAAAACAAATGATGCAACTTCAGCTCAACAAAGAACCAGCTTGATGTCCTACATTGAGTAATCCATTTGCTCAAGTAACAGCAAGGTCAAGCTCCATTTATCAGGATAGATAATTTTCTTATTTTGTATTAGATTTTTGCGTGCTCATTAAACAACTTTGCATTGCAGAGGTTGGACCAAAAAGAGAATAGCTGTAGACTTTCTATAGCAACTTACTTTATAGAAGATTATTTGTTCATGAAATTTATGATATTTCTTTTTTTCCAGCACGACCATAAAATGGCACTAGTGAGAAATAGAACCACCGACTGGGCAGCTTTGGGAAGATTCCTCTCAAGATGAACCCTAATTCCTAAGTTTTGGCTTATTTTCTTCATTGATTTAAAACTTAACTCTGGCAGCAGCTTGCAAATCTTGCTGAATGGGCTCACATGTTCTTTCCTTGTACAAAGATCGACCTGAGACAGAGGAGTAGAGCCCAAGATATAGATTTTGTATGAGGTCCAATGAGTTGGACTCAGCCCAAACTCAAAGTAGGCTTTTCAGCCAGATTTCAGTGTGAGTTCAATTTCTCGTCAACTTTGTTGGCTCATTCCAATCTGATGTTATTGCTGGTGCCGGGTTTGTCATTCACAATCCCATCTTATGACAACATTTTTCCTCTAGTTGAACTTAAAGTTGCTCTCTGAAAGAATTAAGATGAGGATTAAAGGTCTGGCCTTCAATGACCAAACGGTGTCATATTGATGTCATTAAATAGCATTACAATACAACAGAAAGGCAGCTGGAATATAACAGATGGAGGTTACAATCAAAACAAAAACAACATTTTAAATTTTAAACTAATCCTCAGAATTTCAAATTAAACTAATCCTCCGAGTCTTTAGGTTGGCTAACACTCCCCACAAACTGATAGGGGGTGGAACAACCATCAGTTTGTCCCTTAGAAGCTTGAAAAGAACAGAAGAGAGACTCTTCGTAAAGACATCTGCAATCTAATCTTGAGTGTTCAAATACTTAACAACAACATCACCATTGAGTATTTCTCTCGAATAAAATGAAAATCAATCTTAACATGCTTTGTTCTTGCATGAAACACAGGATTCAAAGCAAGAGATATTGCACTAACATTATCACACCATAAAGTAGGTGGATCTGAGAGGGGAATGTGAAGTTCTTTAAACAACATTCTTAACCAATATCCTTCATCTGTAAGAAGAGCCAATGATCTGTATTCTGCCTCCGTGCTAGAGCGAGATACAATTGATTGCTTTTTCGCAGACTAGAAAATCAATGAAGAGCCAAGAAATACACCATACCCGGACGTTGAGCATCTATCATCAGGACTACCTGCCCAGTCCGAGTCACAAAATCCCTGTAATAAAAGATCACTTTTGGAGAACCACAAACCATGATCAATAGTACCCTTCCAATAGCGAAGGACCCATTTGGTTGCAATCCATTGAACTAATGAAGGTTGATGCATGTGCTGACAAAGCTGGTTCACTGAATAACTTATATCCAGACAGGTGAGTGTGCAATATTGGAGCACACCAACTATTTGACGATATTGAGTAGCATCATCATCCGAGAGAATGTCACCATCGAATGAAGATAATTTGGACCCAACAGTAGAAGGAGAGGCAACAAGTTTGAATCTAACAAGACGAGACTGATCAAGGACATCTTCAATGTACTTTGACTGTCGCAGGTGAATACCAGTAGAGTCACAAAAAACCTGAATACCAAGAAAATAATTCAACTGGCCAAGGTCCTTCAGGCGATATTCCTATGGAAGAGAGGTGATCACCGATACAATAGCTGATGCATCAGTCCCTATAAATAAAATGTCATCGACATATATTAAAATAAAAATCTGAACAACATCTTGATGAAGAATAAATAGGGATGAATCAACATAAGAGGAAACAAAGCCAAGCTTAAGCAGAGAATCACGTAGCCTCGTGAATTAAGCACGAGGTGCTTGTTTAAGACCATAGACAACCTTATATAACTTGCAGACATGTTGTGGAAATTGGGGATCAACAAATCCCTGAGGTTGCTCCATGTAAGAACACCATGGAAGAAGGCATTAGAAAAATCAAGCTGATGAATGGGCTAGTCAAATTGCACTGCTAAAACTAGCAACACACGAACAGATGAAGGTTTAATAACAGGACTAAACGTCTTTGTAAAGTCAACCCTACTCCTCTGATCAAATCCCTTTGCTACAAGTCGGGCTTTGCAGCAATCGATGGAATCATCTTGCTTCCATTTCAAACGATAAACCTCCTTGTTGCGAACAACATTGTGGCCTGGTGGTCGAGGAACAAGCGACCAAGTGCCATTGGCAATAAGAGCATCAAACTCTTCTCCCATGGTAGCTCTCCACTGGGATGACTTCACAACTTTGGAAAAGTAGTTTGGTTCAGGTGGAAGGAGGACAGTCTGAAGAGCACGAGGGGGACGTCTGGTTGGGTAATAAACATGGTAATCAGCAAAGGTTTTTGATTGTGGATGATCGGTTTAGATCTAGTGACTACACTGTTGGTACTAGGCTCACTAGTTGAGATAGAGTCAACAGGCCGAGGAGGATCATGTAAAGAGGATAAAGTAATAGAGTCAGTCAAAGAGGTGGAAGGTTGATGAATTTGGGAAGAGATATGTAACGGTGTCCTAGGTTCAGGATCAGGTAGAGAAAAAGTAGGAGAGGATGAGGTAGGAAAAGGATTTGATGTTTGAATAGATAAAGGAGTGTGAGTAGGATTAGCTTGTGTGGATGATGCATTAGGGTGCATGGACATAGGAAGAGTAGGTAAAATTGGAGAAAAGTTAGAAGTCTCACCTGATGTTTCCAGAAGTGATGATGTTGAAGGAGAGTTAGGAGTCTCACCTTTTGCCATAGAAAATAGCTCCTCATCAAAGACCACATTTTTGGAAAAATATATTTTTTGAGATATGGGGTCAAAACAATGATATCCCTTGTAACAAGAGCTATACCCGATAAATATACACTGTTTACTTCGAAAGATTAGCTTTTCAGAGTTATAAGGACGAAGCAGAGGATAATAGGCACAACCAAAATTGCGTAAGAAGGAGTAATCAGGAGATTTGGAGAAAAATTTGTAATATGGAGAGAGATTATCAAGAACTGGTGTTGGTAGCCTATTGATCAAGAAAGCAAATGTTAAGAATGCATCTACCCAAAAATCCATTGAAAGTTTTGATTGAGCTAGAAGCGAGAGCCCCATATCCATGATATATCTATGTTTGCGCTCAGCTAAGCCATTCTCTTGAGTTGTATATGGATAGCTTAATCGATGACAAATTCCATTTTGTGCTAAACAAATTTTAAATTGTGTGGATGTGTATTCGCCACCATTATTAGACTGTAAGTATTTGATTTTGTGTGGAAACTGATTTTCAACCATACTTAAAGTTTTGGAAGCACAAATACACATTGACTTTAGACTTTAAAGGCTAGATCCACGTGAATCTAGAAAAGTCATCGATAAACAAAACATATGCAAAGCATCCATTAATTGATCGAGTAGAGCAAGTCCAAATATCAGTATGTATAATCTTGAGAGGGAAAGTAGTGACCCGAGTGGATTCAGAGAAGGGCTATTGTTTGTGCTTGCCAAGTTGACAAGCAAGACAAATGACAGGTTTATTAAGAGAGCCACTAATTGGCAAAGAAAAATCCCGAACTAACTTAGACACAACTGAATAGACAGGATGTCCCAATCTTGAGTGCTAGACAGAGACATGAGCCCTAACACCTAAAAGGGTAGCTAACTTAGGCGAAGAAGCACGCGTTGTTTTGTGCAGGTGATTGGGTAGAGACCTCCTTCACTTTGGCCTTGAAGCAGCATCTTTCTCGTCTGAACATCCAGAACAAAGTAATGAGACCCCATGAGAATAAAAAAATAGTTCTTTTCAATACAAAATTGATTGATGGAAAGTAGATTAGCAAAGGCTTGTAGGCAATGAAGAACATGAGACATTTGAAGATTAGAGAGGGAAGAGCTAAAAAGAAGTGAACCAGTATTGGCAATATCCAATCCAGTGACGTTATCAATAGCTATGTTGTCACCACCAGCATAGGGTTGTGCATTGGGGAGTTGCTCGAGATTAGAAGTAATGTATTGATTAGCACCGCTATCAACATACCAGGTAGTGTTGCTCAAGGAGGGTGCAGTCCGAGCAAGAAATGCAGTGTTCAGTTGAGCAACCATAGCAGCTAACGTCTGAGGAGGACGATGTCCTTGAAGTTGTGAAAACAATCCGGAGCACCATGTCTAAATTTGCCACAAATCTGGCAAAGCCTGTTTATTCGGATTAGAATGCTGTGAAGGACCTTGATGTGGTGTAGGAAGAACACCAGGACCACCATGAGGAAGAGGAGCCTTACCCTTGGATTTGTTGTCATTGTTGCGAGGAGGAAAGGGCGGATTACGTTGGCAAGCAGCCAAAGCATAAGAAGCAGCCGAAGCAGGTGACTGAGGCAGTGATGAATTATGAACAACAAAGGCATAGGAGCCCTCCGAAGCAGCAACTCGATTGTGAGATTTCAAGGTATGCTCAAACGTGAGTAATTCAGCATGGAAATCTTCAAATGATAGACTAGAACTGCGGGTCAAAAAATTGACAGAATTCTGAAACAGAAGAAACTGAACACTTAAGCCACCGAGCAGTGTGAAGATGAGATCATCATCGTCAACAACCTTTCCAACAAGGGCAAGCTGATCAACTAGACCCTTAGCAAGGGCCAGGTACTTTGAGCAAGAACGATTGTCAATGCGAAGACTGCGCAGCTTGCGTTGAAGAAGATTAATCCTGGACCTGGACTTAAAAGCAAAGCGATTAGATAAAGAAGCCCAAGCTTGCTGAGTAGTAGTGAGGGCATACACCGTAGAGAGAACTTTAGGATGTAGCGTGGCATTGATCCAGGACAAGACAAATTGGTCCTTTTTGGTCTGGAGAAGAAAGGCAGGATTAACATCACCATCAGGTTTGTAAGTCATAAGAGGGAGAGTTATATTGGAGCATGGTTCAGATCCATCCACAAAACCCCAAAGATCATTAGACTTGAGTGCGGGGATAAACTGAGAAATCCATTGTAGATAATTCTCACCATCTAACTTGACCGATATTAATTGGCCAATGTTGGGAGCAAAGAAGGAGGGTGCAGAAGCGTTATCAGAAGTAGCCATAGAAAAGGATAAAAAGGAAGGATCAATAGCGTGTGCTTTTAGTTGGCTTTGATACCATTAAAGAATTAAGATGTGGATTAAAGGTCTGGCCTTCAATGACCAAACACTATTGTATTGATGTCATTAATAGCATTACAATACAACAAAAAAGCAGCTAGAACGTAATAGATGGAGGTTACAATAAAAACAATAAAATAGCATTTTAAATTTTAAACTAATCCTTAATATTTCAAATTCTAAACTAATCCTCTGAGTCTTTAGGTTGGCTAACACTCTCGAAGGTCTAGGTGTTGTGATGGATCTCAAGGCAACAAGGGTATGGATTGAGGGAGATTAACAAACTGTCATCGGCTTGCTTAAGAAAAATGGTGACTCACACCATCCTTATATGGGTTCCTGAGCTTCGGAAATCTCCTTTGCAAAGCTTCCATGCTTTGCATATACTTCTGCTGGGGGTTCACTTCTTCCCTTCCGAAGTCTGTTACTTGTTGGAAATCAAGAGGGTTCACACTCATAAATTACTCTATGGAAGAAAAGTGGAGAGGATTTTAGGCACACATGAATAACTTATATTCCACTAATTTCAAAAAATAACTAGAGTACATGGATATTTATAGGCGCCATTAGATGGTTTTTTAACCTCCCAAATTGAATTGGTCATTACACTATTCATAACTCCAAATAAATCTCAAATAACTCCCTCTAAATAAAACCCTTATAACTCCATGTAACTTCCACATGACTAAAAATCCAAAAGACATGTAACTCCCATATGACTAAGAATCCAAAAGACATGTAACTCTTTACCATACTAATATGCAATTACGGAAAATAAAACTATAAGTTACTAATATTAAAAACTAAGTTTAGTAACCAACACCCCCCCCCCTAAACTTTGTTTTGCAACTCCAAGCTAACTCCTTAACTTGCAAGAATTTTCATTCTTGAGGGGCTTAATGAAAATATCGGCAATTTGATCTTGAGACTTCATGTACTTGAGCTTCACTTCCTTCTTAGCCATACATTCTTTAATGAAATGATACTTTGTATCGATATGCTTGCTTCGCTCATAAAGCACCGGCTTCTTGGCTAATACTATTGCCAAATTGTTGTCCATAAAAATCTTTGTTGGTTCTTCTTGTAACATATGAAGCTTCTTCAACAAATATCTTAGCCAAATGGCTCTGATTTCTTCATTCATAGCATCTCTCCACTTCTTGTCTTGAGTTACTTTTTCAAAGCTTAGAGGTTCACTACCGGCAAAAAGATAAAAAAATGTTAAATCACTTGATCTTTCCATTACCTCATCCGTGGCATCATATGTCTTGAAGACTCTTTATGCCTCTTGGTCCTTCACTTGAACTTGCCTCACTTGATGATGGAGATGATTGCACTTAAGCGAATAATGGAGGCGTTGAAGGTGGAGAAGAGGGCTCCAAGACTTAACTTTCTTGCTCCTCTTCAAAGAAAGAAAAAAAAGTCATACTCTTCTTTTGGAGAATTTCAATCCTATGAACTTGCTTCGTCAAATTCAACATCTCTACTAGTAATGATTTTGTGACTTCGTGGATTGTACAACTTGTAGCCCTTGGACCTTGCATCATAATCGATGAAGACCAATTTTTCACTCTTGTCATCTAGCTTAGAGTGTTTTTTATCCAGCACATGAGCATAGGCTATGCTTCTAAAAACACGCAAATGAGAGATACTTGGTCTTCTTCCACTCCATGGTTCTTATGGTGTTTGATTTGGCACACTCCTGGCAGGACACCGGTTTGATAAGTACACCACACAATTAACGACTTCAGCCAAAAAATCTTTGGGCATATTCTTGCTTTTTAATATACTCCGAACCATATTAAGGATGGTTCTTTTTTTTCCCCTTTGCAACCCATTTTGTTGCGGGAATCTTGGAACCGTTAAAAGATAGTGAATTCTATTTTCTTCACAAAAACTTTTGAAAGCATTTGATGTGAACTCATCTCCTCTATCAGATCGTATAGCCTTTATATCAAAACCACTTTGTTTCTCAACAAGTACCTTGAATCTTTTAAATGCTTCAAACACCTCCAAGTTTTCTTTAAGAAAATAAATTCAAGTTTTCCAGCTAAAATCATCAATAAATAAGAGAAAGTACTTGTTCTTACCAAAAGATAGTGGATTGAATGGACCATAAACATCCGAATGAACAAGTTGTAGTGGTTCTGTTGCTCTTGTGGTAGCTTCTTTTGGAAAGTTTTTTCTTGATTGCTTGCCTAAGAGACATCCTTTACAAAGTTGATTTGGGTGGTCAATGAAGGGTAACCCATTCACCATATCCTTCTTGGCTAATAATTCTAGCCCATCAAAATTCAAGTGAACAAGCCTCAAATGCCAAAGTCAATTTGGATCTTCAATGCAAGCCTTCAAGCATTTAGCAACATCGGTTTGAAGGTTGAGCAAAAACATGCGGTTTTTTTGTCATTTTAACTTTGGCCACCAAACTTTTCTTTTGATCTCTTATTGAAAGACTAAGATCTTTCATTTAAATATCATAGCCTTTCTCTAAAAGTTGTCATAAGCTCAAAATATTATTTTTCATGCTTTGGACATAGAAAACATTAGCAATAATTTGATGATCACCATTTTTCAAGCGAATCAAAATTGTACCTTTTTCCTTGATCGAAACTTTGAAAGAATTTCCAAAAACCACATTACCCCTTGCAGTTTCATCCAACTCTACAAATTTGCTTTTGTCACTACATATATGGTTGCTAGCCATATTGTCAAAATACCATAAATCATGATCTCTATTTTCTTTTCCTTTCCATGCCAACAATAAAGTTTGCTCCGTCTCTTCATTTTCAACATAGTTAGCTTCTTCTTCGGCATTTTGAGAAGACTTCTGCACTCCAAAGAAAAATGACCATATTTTTGATAATTGTAGCAACGAATTCGAGATTTATCATACCTCCCTCCGTTTGATCTCGAATTGTTTTCTCTTCCATGTCTTCTCGATTGATATCATTCTTGCTTCTTTTATTCTTTATTGGATGATCCATGACCACCTCTTCCTCTACCACATCCATTTTCACGTCCACGATCTCTTTCGCCTTTCCAACTACGATATTCTTGCTTTTTCAAAGAGACTTTTGTTTCTAACAATTGCTCTAAAGTATTTTACTTCTTGACAGCCTTCTCTTCATGAGTATGTAGTGACCCTGTGAGTTGATCGATTGTCATGGAGTTTAGATCTTTAGACTCTTCAATGGCTACAAAAATAAAATTAAACTTGATCCAATGAACGAAGGATTTTTTCAATAACCCTCATATCACTCACATTTTCGCCATACCTTCTTAGTTGATTTACGACGGTCAACACCCTTGAAGAGTAATCCGAGATTGATTCGGATTCTTTCATAAGTAAGGCTTCGAATTCACCATGCAAAGATTGAAGACGAATCTTCTTGACTGTCAACTCCTTGATAGGAGTTTTGGAGAATCTCCCAAGTTTGCTTCAAAGAAGTTGCATTAGCAACTTGTTGTAGCATGCGATCATCCAAATATTGATGGATGATTATGATGGCCTTCCTATCCTTCTTTCTTGTGGCTTGTAAGGACTCCTTTTGAGCTGGAGTCAAGGAATGTTCGTTCTCCGATTCCGTATAGCCCTAACGATCCCTACAAATCTTGAGATCCGAAAATTGCCTTCATATGGATACACCAATTTTCATAATTATCCTTGGTGAACCGCGACATTTGAATCGGAAGCATTCCATTTGTCATCACTCTTTTTCACAAGAAAAGTCTTGGCTCTGATACCACTCTGTTGGAAATCAAGAGGGTTCACACTCACAAATTACTCTATGGAAGAAAAGTGGAGAGGATTTTAGGCACACATGAATAACTTGTATTCCACTAATTTCAAAAAATAACTAGAGTATATGGATATTTATAGGCACCATTAGATGGTCTTTTAACCTTCCTAATTGAATTGGTCATTACACCATTCATAACGCCAAATAAATCTCAAATAACTTCCTCTAAATAAAACCTTTATAACTCCATGTAACTCCCACAAGACAAAAAACTCAAAAGACATGTAACTCCCATATGACTAAAAACCCAAAAGACATGTAACTTTTCACCATACTAATATGCAATTACAGAAAATAAAACTATAAGTTCCTGATATTAAAAACAAAGTTTAGTAACCAACGTCATTTTTGTAGCTAGGATCCAATGGGGGCTAACCATCCCTAGAGAGAGAGAGAGAGAGAGAGGTACAAGAGGCATTATTTGATAATTACCTGTTGGGTTTGAAACTTTGAGCCGAGCAAATAATACTTAAAAACTGTTATTATTAGCCAAACTTTAGCCGGCTCCCCAGAGAAATAAGTCATCTATGGGAGCACAGCATCCGTGAAAGAAAAATACTTCACTGCTCCACTCCACCAGTGGTCAATACACAAGATTTGCCTGTCACACAAGTGATTCAATAAACGACATCAATCGTGATTGCCATGAGAGCTAGGCTGGTCCTGAGAGCGGATAAATTAACGAGTGGTATCGGGAAGCAAACATTTGGACAGGAGGTGTGAGTTGGCATATGAGAATCGTCTAAATTTGAGACATTGTAATTTTGCCTAAATTTTTAAGTTGCAAGAAGTAAGTATTATAGGTAGCAATGAGCTGTGGGCATATTTAAAAACATTAAGCAAATAAGTTTTTTTTTTGTTTTTTTGGTGGGTTTTAAAAGCCTGACTTGCTGGACCCTGTTGGGGGTCAGTGGAGGATTGAGCTGATTCGGAAGGTTCTTGGGGAGCAGTTGGTAGAGTTGGTCCTGGCTCTTCTGGTACCTACCCAGGAGGATCCTGATAGGTTAGTATGGATGCCATCAGGACGGACACAGCTACGGGCTAGGGATTTTTAGGCTTTATGCAGCAGGGAGCCAGCTCAGCAAATTAAGGGAGGATGAATTTGGAGGATGCTGGTTTACCCACGTGTGGTGCTCTTCATCTGGAAGGTGGCATGGGTATGCCTACCTACAAGAAGTTTGCTAGCTCGGCGAGGAGTGCGGGTCACCTAGTTTTGTGAGGTGTGTACGGAGATTGAGGAGACTATTGATCATGCTCTTCTACAGTGCCCACGAGCGAGAGAGATAAGGAGTAGATCACCTGTGCCCTTGCCCCAGGGGGTGGAGTCGGCATAGAATTTGATCCATTTGCGGAGAGTGTCTATGCGGAGTCCATGACTCTGGGAGGAGGGATCCTTAGAGTATACCTAGCTTATCAAATTTGGTTGGACGGAAATGCTGGTATATTTGAGGGTAGGAGGATGATTCCGAAGCTAGTGGTGGATAAAGCTGTATTGCAAGCGAGGGAGATTACCGCAGCTACCGCGTTGTTCTCTACTGAGATGGCCAGGGACATCTGGGGCACTCTTTATGCTGTTGTAGCACCTAGATTCACCTTTGTTTCTTGGGTGCCCCCACTACGTGGTCATCTCAAAGTAAATTTCGATGGTAGTATGTCGGTGGATGGTGTATCGAGAGGTATCGGATTCGTGATCAAAGATTCTTTTAGTGGGTTGGTAGCAGCTGGGGATCGACACACGTCTGGGATCACTGTTGTAAGGGCAGAGCTTCGGGCCGCATGGAATGGGCTGTCATATGCGAGGAGGTCCCTTGGAGCCAAAAGGGTGTATCTTGAGGGGGATTCCTCAATGGTGATTGACTGGATCCGAGTTATGGATAGATATGGTAATGGCCACCCTCTCATCAGAGAGACTCGTAGGCTGGCATGGGAGATGGGCGGCCTGCAGGCAGCACATGTGTTTCGAAAGGCGAACAGGGCAGCAGACTGGGTCACCTCCTTCGTCGTCCGGCACTCTGAAGATTTTCTATGAACATCTACAGAAGACATTTCCTCTCCTTTGTACACTTTATTTTCTCATGATTTGGCAGGATGTATTCATGTTAGAGCTATATAAAATGCCAGATTTACTACCACACACAAAAAAAAAAGCTTGACAATCTTTGGTTAAGCACATAAAAGATACGAAAGGAGAGACGCTTTTGAGGGTGAAATTTTGAAAATAACAAAGCCACTCACTTGGAATTCTATTTCTCTTCTCTGCCCAACTTTTTTTTGTCTACCTTAAGTTCTTTCTTGATCAATAAAATTTTTTCTTTGGTATTTGAGACTAACTTAGGACCCAATAATTTTTTTCACCAACATTACTCCAGTGCAGCAGATATTTGCACTTCTTTTCATAAAGAGCTTCATAAAATACCATGTTGATGCTAGAATGATGGCTATTATTATAGACAAATTCCACCAAATTAAGCTATATAATCATTTCAGCAACCTCTAAGATAAACCATACATGCCCTCAACATATCCTCCAAAGTGTGAATTGTTCTTTTTAAGAAATGATAAAAAAGAAGATTAGGTTTCATTCTAGTGGTCTAATTTATGCTATTTCGGCCACTTACAGATCCCAGCCACACTGTCAAACTTCAAAAATTTGGCAAGAAAAGAAGGAAACGTGTAATCCCAATCTGTATAAGTCCCTAGCTTACGAGCATAATCAGCCATTCTATCATGCCATTCTGTTGCCTTTTTCCCAGCATGTATACACAAAAACTAATCCGCTGGAAGACTAAGTTGATGATATCCTCAATGATCGGACCTCGGAAATATTGTTTTCTCGAATAAAAAAAATGCTTCATGTGCGAATAATTTATCCATTATTTCTATGAAGCAATTGATGGCTCTCTTATTGATATTTAAAGTGGGGACAAATGTTGACGGCCAGAACCTATTGTCTTGAGCTCCTCCCATGCCAAGAAAGTTGCCAACGTCTCATACCGCTGCCCCTGCAACTGGCCTCATGGATTAGGTGACGCCCTACTAGTGTGTCTTTAAGGCCCTTCTCTTCTTTATGTATGGGAGAAAATATTTAAGTAGCCCTGCATGATTGCCCCCACACACTGTTGAACCAGTCCTGAATGACAACAAGGGCAGCTATGCCAACTGGTTGTCAAGAGAATGGGCCCATATCTACTCTCAAGAGAGACTTGACACTTTTTTTTATTGTATATTTTTAAGCACAGCATTTATACTAGGACGCAGGGCAGGAAGAGATTGGTGTGATCTATAAGATATGCCAGAATTATAACATAAAGATACCAAACTTCTTCTGACACGGTTGCATAGTGGTCTATTTTTAAGTTTTGTTGTCCTCAGAGGATAAAATAGAGTGATGGGCTGATGGCTGGGTACGAGCACATAGAGCAATAAATGGGATAAGATATGGGACATCTAATGGAATGCAATCTCCTCAACCACACAGTTTTGTATCGGTAGCTCCCACCTATTTAATTCTCTTCATCCGAACTTGTGTGAAGCCTCCAGCCATTCCTTGGTCTGCTCTGCTGGCTAGTAACGTATCAATACAAACAGCAATCTGAATTACTTGTTCCTAAATATATTTTGAATAGATCTTTCCTTCCAGAGGAATACAACATTTATATGCATGTCATGAGTGGGCGAGAATAATTTAACACCTCAAGACCACAGCTGACAATTTAATTTATTGTGTTGGCAGAATGCCAAGGTCCCATGCAAAAAAAAAAAAGGACATATGTGGTATGATTGTCAACAACATGTGCTACAATACTTGCTATATATCAAAAACTTTTAATAAAAAATCACCAAGCATTAATACCTAAGGCTTTTAAATATATTGTTTGTGTAATACCCCGAAAAAAAAAAAAAGAAATGGACGGGCCGACCCGAAAAGACCGAGCCCATCCATCTATTACGATCGTGCCCTAGGCACGATCGTGGAGGAAGGGAGTTGCAGGGGGGCGGCGGCATGAGGGGATGCCGGTCGTCGGGGGAGGTTGACCGTTGGAGAAGAGGGCGATCGTAGGGGAACACGGCGGATCTCGTAAGCCGGCCGGTCAAGGAGGATAACGAGGATCCCTACCAATCGCATGAAGAGGCCTCGGATCCGTCGGTTTACTCACGGATTTCTCCACCGATTCCTCGCCGGAGCATCCCGTCGGACTGAGGTAAGCCCCTTGTGCTTCATTTCCTGGATTTGGGGAGGCGTTGGAGGGGTTTTGGCCGGTGAATCGTCGGAGAAGAGTCCGAAACAGGGGTACCCCTGTTTCGGCCTCTCTCTTGTGGATTTTGCCATTGTCGGGCGCCGGTTGGCCGAGACCCATGGCATATGGGGTATTGATTTGGACTAAGAAGGGATTGTGAGGGATTTCTAGGGTTTTAGTTAGGGGTGGGGAGAGGTGGACCGAGGTCTCATTACTCGTAATCCCATCCCCTTCTTTTTTCCTCTCGTCGGATTGGCCGTCGGCCGATGACAAAAAGGGAGGTCTGAGCCACTGTGTGGCTGCCGTCGGATGAAGGCCAAACCACCGTTATGATGGTCTTCGGTCTCTTCATCGGGATCGACCACCGTCGCCGGCATGGCGGCGGCCATGGCTGGCGACGACATAGGCCGGTGGTACAAGGTGGGAGTCGGGCCACCCCGACTGCCCTAGATCTGGAGGGATTGAG
>JAOXJJ010000395.1:3859481-3870843 GCA_025769935.1 Phoenix roebelenii | reverse complement strand
ATTAGTGCTCCCGTAAAAGCAAAACTTATGAGATTAAACATTTAATTTTCACTTCCATGCACGTTTCTAGGAGCTAAAGATGCCACCTCTTTTTTCTCTCTTAAAGTGGTGCGAGTGGAATGGCAAGTCAAAAGGGACGGTGATGAGATGACTAAGATGACGGGAACGCGTTCTGCTGACTTTAGAATGCTGCGCTGAGTTTCTGCATGAGTTTTACCACTCTAAACTTGGGCAACGTGTCCTTTAAACTGGTGTCACCTTTTTCTCCAGCTTCAATGGAGAAAAAGTCGAGTGAGAGAGAGAGAGAGAGAGGCCATGGTTGGAAAGAGAGAGAGAGAGGCTATGGTTGGAAAAAAAGTACCAGTGATGTGCTGCGTCACCACCACCTGTGATGGGACTGCATTGGAATCAACACTAGTTGCAATGCCTCTTCTGGAAGTTCGCCGACCAATTGCTCGGGCTATAAGCCTATGACACCTATTATATATATATATATATATATATAAACCCATAACGGCAATACAAATGTATTTCTGATGTTTTCAGTAAACTTTTGTGTTTAGGGAGTAATCTTTTTTGATGTATTATTATAAGCAAAAATATTAACTTCATTGATCCTTGCTTATGTCATCATAAACAATAATGTATGACATTACAAATATAATATGATAGAAATTAGCACCTTAAAAACTATTGTAGTATTAGTACGTAGTTTCATCAATGTCATAGTGCCTTGTTTCCTTTTGTAGAATGGTTATAATGTTACCAACTTACCATTGGAAAAAAAGGGAAACAGCTATAGACCAAACTTAAGCTTGACTGGCCTAATATGATCCAGATCAAATTCAAGTCTACCCTTAAACAATCTTATACAAGAACAAGCATATAATTAAAAATGAGGTTATATAATTCATGTAGAACACAATCATGAAATTCTGAGGCAATTCAAACTTATTTAAGCAATAAAATAAAAAAAAAAAACAGTTTCATGAAACTGATGATAAATGCTTTCAGTTTGTAGCATCCATTGACCTTTGAAATATGCAATTTAACAATGCAATTTGTAATGACTGCACAACATTCTTCAATCGGGCTGCAATCTCTATGATTTCTTCTTGAATTGATCCACCTTCTCCAGATAATCAATAACCATGACGAGCTTATTACTAATTCAATTCTTTAGCAACAACATTCACCTCGTACTAGCATAATCTATTTTTATTGGATGAAATTTTGTGTTGCGAATGACAAATCGAAGATAATTGGCTTTCTAGGTGTTTTGCGTGTCTTGGGTTGGTTGTTTCTACAAGATTCTTTTTCTTGATATTGACATGCATTTGTTGTACATGTGAACTTTTATTAATGCACTAGTAGGATTTTTCCAAACCCCAATCTTGACATTGATAGATCCCTTGAAAAAAGGAAAGGAATGAAAAGTTCGTTTGATTGGTTTGAACTTGTAAGATTTGTTTAGTCAAAAGCAATGTTAATTTTATTTGCAATTTGCTTTCATGACCTAGCCATTGTTTGCAATTTTTTTCATTTAACTTCTAATAGCAATTTTTGAGTAAAGTTTGAATTAATTTGAAATACATTATATAAATGTGGACTACACCATTCTTGAGGAAGAAGGTGTCTACTGTTTTCAAGTCCAAACTCAATAATGGAGCACTCACATCAAAGATCTATACTATTGATCATGATTTATATCATTAAAAATACCAAAAAAATAAGTATTATTTATTTTAGCGGTCATTAACCTATGCATCAAGTAGGTGCAAAAATATGTGTGGGTATAACATGAAGAAGTACCACTTCTAAATATTTTTATATGTATGCCAATATACTTAATTAATTAAGAAAACACCCATGCTCAACTTGTAACCATATTGAACTCCTTATTTATTGCATTTAAAATCGGTGATACATAATCTTGCTTTAAATTGAATGGCTTTCATTTTTTTTTAAAAAAAAAATCACAAAATAACCTACTATACAGTAGAAATTGCAAAAGATCCCTCTATATCCTAAAGCAATTTCACATAAGAACCTGCTTAACTTTACAAAAGTGATATTTCACCAGCAAATTTTAAGCACGCGTATAGAAAGTGCTTAAATTTCATGTCAACTAATGTTAAGAAAAGGACAATTTGATCAATATGCCACATAGCTCTAGTGTCGGTCACCCTCTTATTTCTAGTTAATTTCATAGATAATTTCAACTTGATGTCCAAGATGCAAATATAAACTGTCTTAACTTTATATAAGTCATATTTCACCATCATATTTATAGCACATTCTTAGAAAGTGCTTAAATTTCATGTTCACTGACTTTAAGAATTAAGAAGAGGGCATTTTGATTGATATGTTATAGTGGTGGCCACCAAATTCTTCTAGTTTCATAAAAAATATTAACTTTACATCCCAAATGCAAAATGATACTTATATATCATAGTGTTGTGCAGTTTTTTTTTCTTCTCCTCCTCTAGCTTAGTCTTGTAGGCAACTGTAAGTTGCATAGCATGATTTAGCCCTTACCAGCTGACACATCTGCAAATTTGGACTCTATGCGATCTATAGGAGTATTTAGTGATAAGAAAAGAGATATCATCACCGAACTGCCCGAGCAAATTTTAGATGGTTTAAAAAGCTTATGCGACATTAGCTGGTTTGCCAGCAACCACTCCCCGTACTAAAATGTGATTTAGTTCATACTTCTTGCAAATCAGTAATTATGTCACACCTGCGCGACAAGGTCATATTAGAATCCAATAATTAAACCCTAACAACATGAGTCTACCTTAAGCATTAATGGCATGCATATTGTGGTCACTAGTCCATAGCCAAAAACCTACATGCTAAACCACGTCCCCTTGTGCCTTCAATTGGACTATTCCTCACTTCCCACCCCAACTAGCTAATAGAAGCATTCATGCCACAACGGTCTGGTGCCCAAGGGATTGGTTGCCATGGAGCATGATGGTATGCTTGTGGCCTCATGGAGCATGATGGTATGCTTGTGGCCTCATCTCACTGTGGCCCCAAGCAAGCGTAAAAGTCTCGCTCCCTTACTTCCATTCGCAAAGATTGACGCAGAGCTAATCATTGGAGCATAATGCACGAATTCCGCGTCCCACGGCCCTTATCTCTCTTTCTCTCTCTTCCGGCGCCCACTGAGACCAAGATGGCCTCGCGCGTGGGCTCCACGATTCCTCCCCCGAAAGTCCAATCGTACTCTCTTGGGCGTCTTTACCTCAGCTCCCCTCCTCATCTTTTCCGCGCGTCAAAGACTGACGTTTTAATTTGTAATTTTTTTTTAAAAAAAATAAACTAATTTTATTTGTTAGCATAATTTTCAACCAGCATCCGCCATAATATTTTTTTTATTAGCATGAATCTATATCAAATTATATTATTTTTTATTATTAGTATAATTTTATTAGAGTGATTTTAAAAATTATATAACAATTTGTATCGGTCAATACGTAATATTTTTTATTAATAGTATAATTTTATATCAGGCTATATTAGTGTATATACGAGTATATATACTCCTGAGATGTACCGAATATGATGAAATAAAAAAATAAAATTATTTTTCTCTCTCTTTCTTTTGTTTTTTTTTCTACAAATATTTTAGCATGGTATCAGAGCTACCGATCACATAACCTACTATCATCTTTTTCGCATTTGTTGGGGTCGTCGTTGCCATGTTAAGAAGCTTTGAAAACCTCTATTGTCGATCTATCGATCTCTGTTCCTAGGTGAATCAACACCCAAAAATTTTTTATTTTCTGGTGGATCCATAAATCCTTTGTTTCTCCGCAAACCTCTATTTTCTAATAAATCAAGATTGATCTCGTTAGTAATTCTGCATATCCTCAATTTCACGTAGATTACAATCAGAAGATCTTTTGTTTTCGATGAATCTACAGTTCCTCTCCACTACTCTTTTTCTCAGCTTTAGATCTTCAGTCGTCTCTCATCACCGTCGATCAGTCCCATTCTCTCCATCTTCGATTTTATTAGCTGCTTTCTGCTCCTTTACCCCCCAATTCAAAGCCAATTGCTCTTCTTCAAAGGCGTCTCCGTCTACGTGGATCATCGACCTTTCAGTTGCCTTCTCTTCAAGCTTTGTTCTTGCTGCAAGTGTCATTTTCTATGTGTCTTCTCGCTGTCACATCATTAGACAAATCAATCAGCCATATCGACAAAGATGTCAGTTTATTACGTCAGTCAGACACATCAATTTGTTATATTGACTTTTAAGTTGTTTTGTTAACTCCTAATTTGCTACATCAACTTTTGAGCTACTATAATATTTAATGTTCTGCCACATCAGGCTCAATGTTGCCATGTTAGCTTTTGATATACCACCATGTCATTTTCTGAGCTGCTATGTCAGCTTTTAGTCTATCACGTCAACTTCTAAGCTACTACTCTAGCACTTCATCTAGTACGTCAGCTTTTTAGTATATTCGTGATTCACTTTCCAAACTCAAGTTGGCACCTATAGTACCATCTTAAGTTTAAAAGGAATGTTAGTATAATTTTAGAAATCATGTAACAACCTGCATTGCTTATAATATTTTTATTTATTAGCGTAAGTCTGTATCAACCTATAGCGTAAGTCTGTATCAACTATATTATTTTTTTAATTAGCATGATCATGTTAGAGTGATTTTAGGGATCACATAACAATTTTTATCGCTTAGTAATATTTTTTATTGTTAGTGTGATCCTATATCAGGCTATATTATTTTTCTTATGTGAAGTCTATATATGAGTATATATAACTCTTGAGATATACCGAATATGATGGAACAAAGAAATAAAATTATTTTTTTCTCTTCTTTTTTTTTCTCTTCTTCGGAAAATATTTTAACATTATCCTCTAAATGCTAGTTGGTTTAAATATTTTTAAATTTTTTGGGCTTTTTGTATGGATACCCTTCTAAATATCGGATTTTGCATGAATATCCTTTCAAAATTGATATTTATATGTATACCCACGTAAAACTCTGCTATTGTACAAATGCCCCTAATATAACGGTTGTTCTAATAGTGTTAAAAAAATTATATTTATATTAATTAAAAAATAAAATTTAAAAATTATGTTATTGTCTGTCTTTTTTTTTTCTGCCATCAGGACCGCGATCGCAATCCTTTATAAATATTTTTGTTTGCACCTTAAACCATTAAAAGAATTTTAGTTATTTTAATTTAAAACCGTTAATTTTTTAACTTTATTAGATGGCATGGGTACATATGCAAAAATAAAAATAAAAAAATGGTAGAATAGTAAAACAAGTATTTTAAGAGGATATACATGTAAATAACAATTTTGAAAGGATATTCATGCAAAATTCGATATTTAGGAAGGTATTCATACAAAAAATCCAAATATTTTTTGTACCGTATTCCGAATCATCGTGAATCTTAGGTACCATTGCATCTTCTCTATCATCTAGATAGTCTATATAGACTCTAGATCACCACTCTCCCTGGCATATCTGAAACACACTTACACATCAACTTTCTCTAGTGTATTCTGTTGCAGTCCAACAAACTCTGTTGCCATACTTTCTGCTTTTCTATATCTTTTTTCTTTTTCTTTTTTTTTTGAACAACTGAAGGAGTTTTTTAGATCAAGCTTCCCCACGATCATGCTCGTTAGAGGAGGATCAGAATGAGTTGGGTTGTTATATGTTAGGGATAAGATCACCGCAGACCTACATATAGGGGATGAATCATGTTCTTAGGGCAGTGTTAATACAAGAAAGATCTTATCAATCTTTTGAATTTCTTTAATAGATTGTTTCTTTTATAATACTATTCTAGAATTATAAAAGTAGCAATATAGCAATTTTTAGGCCATATTTCTTCAACAATCTAAAAACATGATCTTGATAAAACTAGAAGTTGCTATTGGTTGCTTAGAATCAAATTTGTTTTGATTGCATAAAATTTGAAAGTTCTTATCTTTATTATTTGAAGATTGTTTTCTTTAAAAAAATCAGTCTTTTAAGAAATTCGTATTGTCTTAAAAATAGTACAAACCGAATTTTCTGCAACTTTAAAAACTATACAGGATTTTTTTTACAGATTTAAAATTTTTACAGAATTTCTCTGCAACTTTAAAATTTATGCAGAAATTTTTTACAGATTTAAAAATCTCTGCAAAATGTTACTGGAACTTCAAGATCCATGTAGAAGTTTTCTACAGCTTTAAATTCTGTACAAACTGATTTTTTGCAAGCTTGACATTTGGTGTAGAAATTTCTGTATTTTTAAAATCCTTATAGAAATTTTCTACATCTTCAAAATCTGTGCAAAAATTTTATGCGCCTTCAAAATCTGTGTAAAAGTTATTGCTACCTTAAAACTATGCATATTATTAGTTGTTTTCAAAATACCTATGGCTACTTCTTTGAAAAACATGCATAAATCACAATGTAAGTTTACTTGGTATATTTCTTAGTGGAGTTGTTTAATTTTATTATTATTATTGCTTTTTATTGCATTTATTTTAGAAACTAGTATGGTATTATTGAAAGGTATTAATTAACTATCTAAATATAGAAGGCTACACCTTTACAACTTATGTTTGTAGAACCAATTAAATAACCAAAACTTCATAAATGACTTCTTTTGATGATCATAGTAGAATTAAACTCGAGAAATATAGTGGTTCCTTCTTTAGAAGGTGCCAAAGCCAAGCAAAATATTAGCTTACCACCTTAGGTTTGATCTCTTTCCTTGACTCCCTTGATCCTAGACCAACTTTTAGTAGGAAGACTAAGTAGATATACTCAAAACCCTAATCAATCTCAATAGTCAAATGTCGAAAGGATATTTTGATATCTTAAGAAAATTCTTGATCTATCTCTCTTATACATTAGGTATCTTGAGGTGGTTGAGGGTTACAATGATACAAATTAGATTACTAATTCTCTTAATCTAAAATCAACCATTAGATATCTTTGTCTTCATTGTATGCTACCATAGCTCGGGGATCTTCTAGGCACACTAATATATCTCGGAGCATCATATAGGCCAAGTTAATTGCTCTGGAGACCACCTGCACTGAGGAGAGTGGATTAAAAATTTATCTTAGAGTTACTTAATATCTAAGCCAATACTAGCCATATCCATCTATCGTGATAATAAGGCCATGATAGAGTTGATAATCAAATGAGTACTAATAAAAAGATGAACCAATATAACTCGAAAGGAGTAATGTTATTTTTTTGAAATTTGTCAAGTCTGAGAAAAATATGGAAGATCAATTAACCAAGAGTTTGTCTAGGAGTAAAGTCCTAAAATCATCGAGGAGGATCATCTTAAAATCACTACGTTGTTATGAATACTGGAGACCCAACCTCTATGATTGGAGATCCGATAAAAGAGGTTCAATGTGATAAAAACGAAGTTGACTTAGAGTATATCTCCTCCTATTCCTATGATGAGTGTTCTTATTAGTGGCAAAGTAAATTCAAAAGGTTGTGTTATACTTTTACTAAGTTTAAGATAGAAAATCTATAGGATATTAGATCACAAATACTTTTGGCGGACCTACCTATGTGAGGATTGCCATATAAGCCGCAAGGGCTTATCCTAAAAAAATTCTCATAAAAAATCATTATACTAAGTGTAAGATCTTTCAAATAATGCTAACCGTATAAATATCCAATTGATTCGTACCGTATGTGATAAGTAGAAGTCAGATTCTAGTTGAAGGTCTAATCTACTATGGTTTTTTTAGATGGATATAATTAGTACTAAATGAGGTTTAAATCCACAGGATATCTCACTGGCCCATTGCACAGTATAAATTGCTTAAACATTATTCTTTCTATTTTGTTAAAAAAAATTTGATCTTTTGTGGAGAATTGTTAGAGTTTTAATTTGAAAACGAGTTTAATTTTTTTTAAAAAAATATAAACCAACTTTATGACCTAAATTTTAGTTGGTTCAAATGTTTTAAAACACTTTTCGCTAGACGCCTCTTTCTTAAAAGTTACGACTCTTCAAAAGAGAATGTTGGTTTCAAAGAGATATGGTATTTCCAAAACATTATGTATCTTATGAACCATTGTATCTTCTCGGTCTCCTGGATGGAGTCTATAAAGAGACTCTGGGTCCATCGCTTTAGCATATTCGAAACACACTTATCTGAAAGACTATGCTTCCAGACTTTTTATTTTTTCATTTTTCCTTCACCTTTTCTTCTCCTTCTATTTTAGGGCAATCGAATGAATCTTTCGGGTCAAGCCTCCCAGCGATTATACTCGTTGGCAAAGGATTGAGTTAAGCAAGATTGTTATACCTTAAGGACAAAAATACAGCAGGCTCATATATACAAGAGATGAATCACGTTCTTAAAGAAGCTGTGTTAATACCTGCCTCCATCGTAGCTTTTTTTTTTTTCAATCTTTTCACTTTTTAAGTAGATTGTCTCTTTCATAATACTATTCTAAAATTATAAAACTAATAAAATAATAATTTCTGGATCATATTCCTCCAACATTAAATCCATCTCTCTCTCTCTCTCTCCCCCCAATACCTCCACGACCTTTTCTCTCCCTGGCCCACTACCCATCCCCCTGCATTCCCATATCTAATCTCTCTCCGCCTATAAATGCCATGCAAGGACAATGCCCTTCAGCACCACCAACAACAATAACAACAGTAGCAGTAGCAGCCGAATACCATAACGCAGGTGATTCCGTTGCTACTCTCTCTCTCTCTCTCTCTCTCTCTCTATATATATATATATAAAATAACCTTTTGTTTTGCTAAGAATACATATAATAGTTTATAATAAGAAACTAAACAACATGAGAGTTGCTACTGGTGCCACTCGCTATCGCTCTCTCCCGACTCCCCGGCGACGTTCCCTGATCACTTGTTCTATCTCTTCTGGATCTTCAACGCGCGGGCCGTCCACCGTAAGAATTGGGAGCCGGTGGATGGAGTACCAGGGTGCCAACAACTGGCATGGCCTTCTCGACCCACTCGACGACGCGCTCCGCTCCGAGATCGTCCGCTACGGCGAGTTCGTCCAGGCTGCCTATACTTCCTTCGACTTCGATCCTACCTCCCCCTCCTACGCTGCCTGCCGCTTCCCCAAGGACTCCTTCTTCCGCCGCTCCGGCCTCCCCAGCACCGGCTATCGCGTCACCCGCAATCTCCACGCCTCTTCCACGACCCGGCTCCCCCTCTGGGCCAGCTCCGCCCCAGCGTGGCTCTCCCGCCGCTCCGGCTGGATCGGCTACGTCGCCGTCTGCCAGGACAAGGACGAGATTGCCCGCCTTGGCCGGCGCGACGTCGTCATCGCCTTCCGCGGCACCGCCACCTGCCTCGAGTGGCTCGAGAACCTCCGTGCCAGCCTCACCCACCTCCCTTGCCCCTTCCCACCGTCAGCCTCCCAGCCGGAGCCGATGGTGGAGCGTGGATTCTGGAGCCTCTTCACCTCCCCCGGGTCAGTCCGCCAGAGTCTCCGCGACGAGGTCCGCGACGAGATCGCCCGGCTCCTCGATGCCTACGGAGGCAAAGGTCACCCCCTCAGTCTCACAGTCACCGGTCACAGCCTCGGCGCAGCGCTTGCAGTGCTCACCGCTTACGACATCACGGCGACATTCCGACACGCGCCGATGGTCACCGTGGTCTCGTTCGGCGGGCCACGTGTCGGTAACGCAAGCTTCCGCTGCCGGCTGGAAGAGCAAGGGAGCAAGGTTCTAAGGATAGTGAACGCGCAGGACATCATAACCAAGGTTCCCGGTTTCGTCATCGACGACGGCAATGGGAAGAATCAGGACGCCAAAGAAGGCATGACACTGAGCTGGCTGCTGTCGAAGACTGGGTGGGTCTATGCCGACATCGGCCGCGAGCTCCGTCTCACCGGTCGTCGGACGGCCAATGTGGTGGCCTGCCACGACCTCAGCGTCTACCTCAACCTTGTGAACCAGCTCAGTACCAAGTGTCCTTTCCGGTCATTAGCTCATTAGATGACCCACTTCATGATTTTTTCTTTTTTTTGCAGTCTCACATTTTTTTGAAGTGAAATGCTTTAATCTTTTTTGTACGTAAAAAGAATTAAAAGGGAAATAAAAGAAGCAGGAAGCAAGGAAAAGGAGCACATAAAATGGAAAAGGTCTTGCTTGTTTTGTTATGGGTGAGGTTTGGAACATGCCTAAAATTTGAAGTACAAAACAGTATATGATGTAATAGACTGGTATTTTTTTTTCCTAGAACGAGTAGATTATACCCGACGAGTATGAATGCATCCAATAAAATTAAAAAACAAAATACCTCAGAGTGTCAGAGGCAATTTTCTATCTTCAACCTACAAGGTACTAATGGAGTGACTGGTTACAGAAGCAGCTACCCAATCCGTAGCCCCATTAGCTTCACGGAAAACATACTTAGCCTAGAAGGTCCCTCTATCCTTCACTATTGCCTATTTATCTTGGAGCAAAGAGTGGACGTAACCATTACTCATTGGGCCTCCTCGGAACGATGGAACTGGCCCATAAAGCACGCCGGGCATGACGAAGGCCCGTCCAAATAGTTCTCAGCTCCGTGCCTGTAACGGATATGTCGAAGAGTTGACTGCCTCCTGCAGCCACAACCCTTGCAAATGGGTTCCGAATAACAAAATCTGCGCCGCCTCTCGTACCTATATCCAAGACCGATCCACCGAAGATTTTAAAAAAAATTCGAGGATGGGTGGCTTAGATAAAAAAAAAAAAAAAAAAAGTTCGAAAACGTCACTCAGCAAATTTGATTTCAAAAGAGCTGGTTCGAGCTTTCTTTTTCTTATTGCAGTTGAGAACGGAAGTGGCGTGCGTTATATTTGTAGCCGAAAGTGATCTATGGTCGTGACTTTTTATGCAAGGGACGGTACGATAGCGATAGGTGGTCAGAGAATGTTATCGCGCAAGCCGCGAATCTCACCGGCCAAACACCTTGGCTTTCAGGCTCACTGTCATACTCCAAGGTCACGACTCTGGCATGGAACTCATTTGGCTTAGATTCGAGTCTCACCATGTGTAATAATACCTTGATACCAATGTTTACCCAATACTTAAGGCATGCAATTTAGACTCCAAGATAGGTGAAGTGTTTCTTTGAGCATTTGACTGGCCAAAGCAGTGCGAGCATCGCATTGCAACTTTTTTTTTTTCTATTAGATCGTTCATTAATTTGTCCACATTGCAATTTACTTTGTTTTAAATTTTTGTTTTCACAAAACTCACTTAGATACTGTAGCTGGAAACGGAACCCGGGGGCGATCACTCGGCGGAGGAGGAGGAGCTCCGGTGCGGGTGGCGAGCGGCGGTCCGTCGGCGGGCGGCGT
>JAOXJJ010000395.1:3842411-3853674 GCA_025769935.1 Phoenix roebelenii | reverse complement strand
AAATATTTTCCTGAAACACTAGATTGAATTCATTAGTATAACATAAAATATACTCAAATGCTTTGAGCTCATCAAAAACAAATAGGGGTTTACTCAATCACTCCACATAGGTTCTTAGAAAATGCAAAATGGATAGGTCAATAAGCTTGATTTCTACAAAATTTTCAGTTTAATTCTATAGAAATACCCAAACAAGTGCTTAGATGTTCAAATATAATAACTTTTAGATGAAACTCTTGAGAGCACTACCAGAATCTTTTCATTAAATAGGTCGACAAGTATATGACTTTAGCTTCTTCAAATATGAGAAGAATCTACAAGATCACGAAATTGTCCAGAGAATATTGTTGATCTTTGAATTAAAAATATTTGTGCTTGTTGATCTAGGGGAACCTAGCAAGTTGTTTGTGCTAGGTAACAAATTAATATAACCATTTTGCAGAATGAATTTGCAAATTATTAGTACTAATCATATGACAATTAATATTTCACTTTTTGGATAAATTTTACCTAGACTTTTGCTTCACTTTGGGTATGATTACTTCTGAATGCATAAAATCGTTTCATGGCTGATCCAATCCAAGATATAAATTAATCAACCAAATGTTCGGCAGTGAGCTTGACTTAGTCTCCAACTTGAGATCAGATTTGGGAGTCGTACAGAGCTGAAGACTAAATTGATTGACTGCTGCGCCAAATGTGTTGGGTGGAATCCGTCCAGCGACTACAAAGGGATCAATCGCTGCATCTAGAAAAAAGTTTAAAAGAGGTGGCCTACTTTTGAAAAAAAAAAAAATGCCCTGCTCACTATATCAAAAGGGAATTCAGGCTTGTTGTTGAGGCGATCCCAAATTTCTATTCAATTTTGGTAGTCAAAAGTGTCCATAAATCCTGATATACATGAGTAGTGGCTAAGAGCGACATAAATGGAGATCTTGATTTGTCTTGGTTGATATGGTAAGTGAAAAAAATTGGAAAGAAGTAAGCTTTTTAAGGTAATGGAATCTCGACTGAGATGATAAATTTCAGATTAAGAACTATATTTAAGTATTGTCATTGAGATTTATTAATTAAAAAAATATATTTAAGTAAAAAATGATTGACAAATATTGGTTGATATGAACATTATATCTGATATCTTAGATTTTTTCAATTTATATTTGACCATTATCTGGAGCCAAGATGTTTGTATATATAATATTAGAGAGTTAGCTCTATTGACATAAAGCGGGATCTTAGCAAATAACTCGAGATCGAGATGAAAAAACTTGCTCATTTATGAGTCAAGCTTTAGATGAGCTTATTAAGCTTATTATCAAAATGAGGTATGCTGTTTATGTTCACCTTGGTTCATTTGAGACTAGTTGATGTCAAACCATTTAGGCAGAGATTTTTTCTTAATTATAAGCATAGCGAAGAAAGGAAGCAAGCGTGAACAGCATGGAAAGAAACATAGATTGCATCTTTCCATCTTGGCAGTGAATAGATTGTGACAATGGACGGCTAAAGGGATGGAAGTCTGCCACAGTCAGTAGACTTGCACTTGCTGCCGAGTCGACATAAGCCTCGTGGACCATGTACATCCTTTATTTAGGACATAATTAAATTAATGTGGGGATTTGTAATGAATATAAGTTAGGGCACAAACTTATTAACCATGCAGCTTTGTCTCTCACATTTATTTTATGAGAAGGACTAGTTCTAAATTAAAATTATTATCATTAATTAAAATTGATCATGTAGTTTTCTAAAAATCATATATCTAGGTTATGAGAATTTTCTACGACTACAGATCGTTTTGAAAATATCTTGTCAGATACGGCAGGAGGAGCAAAGCTAGAAAGGAAGAGGGAGATTGTAGGAGGATTGCAAAAGCTTGATCATGGTAGAGATTTCCAATTGGATTAGATCCTCTGCCGAGCTGGTGGACCTATCAAACTACGAATCAATATACACAAAATGCACATGTATTGCTCTGCTTACCTTTCTACTATTCTCTACCTATCCCCTTTCAAGGTCTTTTCATCCCATGATGTTCAGCCCTGCAACCCTTTGACTCTCTCTCCCTTCTCTCTTTTCTACCTCCATCCTTCTCACCCTACATGCTCTACTCACTTCCTATTCTCCCTAATGGGAATTTACCAAACATGCCTAAGTTTGAAAAGGATCCATTGTCTTAGGACACCACACTGCCTCACTGTGTAATAGAGTCCTAGTTTCTACTACATTTCGAGCCTTGAGTTGGTTGCACTTATGAATTTTTTTTAATTATTTGAATACTTATTAGAATTACAATTGACAACAACAATAAATAAAGACATGCACATAAAAAAGATAATACAAATAAAGCTTAATTAGCCTATTTTTAATTATATTTTAATTTTAGAAATAATAAAAATGGATCGATCCATATAGTCGAGATAAAGCACTTCGTATAGAAGATCGCTGTCATTGCATCCGATTTCAATTTTATAGACCATATGCAAAATGTGTGTGTTGTTTTTCAACAAAAACGACCGAATTCAATCAAATCTTTTGCAAAGTCAAAAGGAAAGACAAGCATGGTTCTTATCGTTACAATTAACTATTATTATTATAGTTGTCATCATTTTGTAAAATATATTGCAACTATTATCTTTTTGAGAAGTACGACGAGGTTGCACCACTAAGATTCAAACTACTGATATTTTCTAAAAAGGGACAGATGCCGACCATCAAAATTAGTCTTTTAGTCTTTTAACTGAGTATTTATAAAGAGATGTGGATAGTCGTAGATAGAACCATCAATTGTATGATGTTGATTTCATACAGAAGCTATCATTGTTTGACATTATAAATCATCAACATAACTCAGTCATTTCAGTAAAAGTCCAATAGATTGAAGTGAGAGGTGAGGTCACCACTTCTGTTAAGAGGGATAATGGAGCATTGTTCGGCTAAGAGTTAAGGCTATTATTTAGAACATGTGTGTTTTCTTTTATTTGGAAGAAGGTCCTGGTTTTCAGAAAGGGTGAACGTCCAAATTTGGTTCCATCAAATTGTGTGAAGGTTTTGGGCCCATCATAACAAAGTAGATGAGATTTGACAAGAAAAACGCAAGTATTGACTTTGTGTCACATTCAGATAAAAATGACAGCCTATTTGAGGCTTAACAAGGTGCTAATAGGACAAATTTTATGATTGCTGCCATCTAGCCACCTCAGAGCTAGTTATCTTGGATATAGGGGGTCCATTTTTCATGGAATCTTTGAAAGGCTCACAAGAGTCAATTACTCTTTAATTGATAAGGACACTTTCATAGCTATGTCAGATTAAATTTAATATATATGCGGTGGAAATATGTCTCTACCATAATCTGAACCCTGTCTTGGATGCCCTTGCATAAGTCTGCTCTCTTTTAATAAAATCATGATTAAAGTTCTACCCCACAAAAGTTTTAGAAATATGTACTCTTTCGGCAAAAAGAAGCTTGTTTAAATTTTTTTTATATAGAAAAATAATAGAAGTACAGGTTATTTTATAGAATTCATAGAATTATAGTAATAATTGGCATGTGAAAAAAAAAAAAGAAACCTGCCAATCTCTTCCTCCTCTTTTCATTTTGCCCTTGGATCTCCAATGCTCATTTTACTAGTGTTATTGCACATACATACACATAGAAGGAGAGATGGGGATGTGCCAAAACAAATAATCGTAGATTTGATGAAGCATGGCCGGCCGATAATATTAACAATATTACATATATTTTTTAAACTTGAAAGTGTCGCTCTATTTCTACGGAGGCCGCACTTGGCAAGCATTCCATATCAAGCACTCATGAAAAAAATCCAACAAATATTTATCTTTCAAAATTCTTGTAATTTTCCAATAAATCCCAAGTTTGCATGTGGCCAGTCTATGGAACTTTTTTTTTTCCTTTCATGAGAAAAAAAAAATAGCCATGGACCATTTTATCCCCCCCCCCCCCCCCCCAAAAAAAAAAAAAAAAAAAAAAAAAAGTTCCAAGCATTGCATGAATAGATGGAAACTTAATAAATTCTTAGGGAGCAATCAGGTCGACGTAATTAGACGTCGCATGCCCAGTGAGAACCCTTCTGTGGCCATCAAAGTGACTGGTAGCCAGCCGTTTTTCCCGCGTAAAGTTGACCCATGCACTTAGAAATCTCAATGATTGGGACATTTGACCAAGACACCGACTCATAGCGACCCTACAGGCTCCTTACTTCTGCTGAGCTAGAGTGCCTTTTTAACTGTCAAAGAATCTATGAAAGCTTTTAGGCGGTTAGAATCCTTACACCAAGAAATGTTTAAATTTCCGCTCATTTAGATCTGTTCACACATATGGAATAGTCTTGCACTATGACATGCTAGATTTGTCGGCAAACGTGAATCTTGAGGGGTGAATCTTTCTAGAAATATAAATAGATGTACATCTGGCCCTCCCTAGATCTTATTGTGGTAGAAGCTCTGTGCATTGGATTATCCAAGTTATCATTGTCATTTTATGAAATAAGATAGGGACCCCACCATTAGGATTCAAATCAAGGGCATCTTCCAAGTGGAGGGGCAAGCTAACTAGTTTAGCTAAGATTGATTGCAGGTAATTTCTCGAAGACAATTTTTTTTTAATGGTAATTCAGCTTTCAAAGTTGGATGGCGATAACAACTTAGAACCAATGAAAATTGGAATCCACTAGTCTGCACGTCACTGTAGTGTACAGATCCGAAGGGTCTTGTTTCAATTGTGAAAGATGACAATCCATAGAGGGGAAAAAAATATGCTCTACCTTAGGCATAAAGGTTGACACAAATTAGATTTAGATCATGTGCAATATTCTAGAGTATCACTAATGAACTGAAAATCCTAAAACACCTAAATGGATTTGAACCTATGCATCCTCTAGAGAAAGGATGATGATGCAACTACTCGGGTTAAACCTCGGTCATTTATTATTTTCCACTTTTAATACTATCTTAGCTAGACCATAGCATCTTAATCCACTTTTTCTTTTAAGTGAATGAATGATGTTTAATTTGTGAAGCCCAATAATCTATATACTGTTTTACTGTTTTATTCCAATACATATACATATACATACATACATACATACACACACACATATGTATGTTATATATATGTGTGTGTGTATATATATTGCTTTTGTCCGTCTCAATTTATCAGCACACTAAAGGGCTGAAACTTTTTTGAGAAGATGAGGTCTTGGTCCAAGTTGACATAGGATTGATGTAAATAGGCTTTGATTCGATGATTTAGACCCAAAATCAGCAAATCACTTGGTTGTCTCAGTTGGCTTGAGCCTCTTTTCGAATCAGATCTTATTTTTGTAATGTTGGATCCAGATTTTTGAACTACTTTTATGGATTAAATTCTGCTTGTATAGTTTGCTTCATCAAGCTTAACTCTATGAGACGAGCACCAGTTCTGATTGGAGTCTGATCCTATTTCGAGACTGATGCTCAGCCGTCGGAGCTGAGCTCAGTGAACCTGCATTAACTTGGCGGCCAATCTAAGATTAGCTCAAAATATTTTGAGCCAAAGTCAGTTATTCAAAGAGCTTGGGCACCACTCTTCATTATTGGATCTGAATTTGATAGTTGAGATAATTACAAGAAACTTGGACATTAGCGACGTTTTTTTTGGCTATTAGCGACGCTTTTAAGCATCGGTAGAAACCATCCCGATGCTTTCCAAAGCGTCGGTAAAGCGTCGCCTATGCTACAGTGGAAAAAACATTTTCCGACGCTTCCAACAGCGTCGCTAATTCCAATTTAGCGACGCTTTTAAGCGTCGCTCTTTCACGATGCTTTAAAGCATCGCTCTTTACCGACGCTTTAAAGCGTCGCGAATTACCATTTGCCAAGAAAATTATCATTTACGGTCTGCATCTTCTCATCCATTCAGAAATACAAACAACCTCCCCGATCGGTACCTTCATTCCATCCGTGCGAAGTGGTTGGGTTTGGCTATATAAACAGTTATTTTTTTCCAGATCTGCCGATGTGGAACTAAAATGAGGTGGTTTTTTGGCTTCCGACGACACTTTTAACGACGCTTTTCAGCGTCGTTATTTAACCACGCTAAAAAGCTTCGTTAAAAGTGTCGTCAATTACATATTAACTTCGACGACGCTTTTAAGCGTCGTCATTAGCGAACGCTTTTAAAAGCGTCGGCAAATGTTAATAGGAAAAAATTTTTGCCGACGCTTGGAATAAGCGTCGGCAAATAAAAGTCGATAATTTGCTTTTTTTGTGTAGTGTTTCTTTGTATAACGTAGCTGAATTTTATAGATAAAAATGAAGTAATTTCTTATGTTTGAACTTTGAACAATCAAATGTAAGATATATTACACTGCTTACATGTATTTTCAGACCAATTGAATCGAACATGGAACCCTTAGTATTTGCTCTCATTTTGATTGGCAGTGGTAATAATTTCCTCAACCTGGGTACCGGCGACTTTTGGATGGATGAAAGAATCTAGTAAAAGTCTAATTATTGTCTATAATCATAAAAAAAAAGAAAAAAAAAAGAAATCTATCTGCAACCATTGTGAGGCCCAATAGTCCTACATCGGAAAGACTCGTTCCAAAGTTTGGGCATATGAGGCGAGTGTCTCCTAATCCTGCAGATGCGTTTTGGATGAAAAATAAAATCGAGGAGAGATGAAGGACGCTTGCGTGAAGCTCCAGAACCGGACAATATCTAGCAGGGGAGCCCCGTGTTTTTCCCCTCATATGGCCTCCACGTGGGCACTAGGTGCCTCACGTGCCCAGCGCAGGCGGAGGGCATGACATTTGGTATCAGAGCCGAGGACGACTCTTGTCCGATGGTGGGAAGGGTGTGAGGCCCAATAGTCCTCCATCGGAAAGACTCGTTCCAGAGCTTGGGTATATGAGGCGGGTGTCTCCTAATCCTGCAGACGCGTTTTGGGTGGAAAACAAAATCGAGGAGGGCTGAAGGACGCTTGCGTGAAGCCCCGAAACCGGACAATATCTGGCAGGGAGCCCCGCGGTCCCTCCTCATGTGGCCCCCATGTGGGCAACGGGTGCCTCACGTGCTCCGCGCAGGCGGGGGCGTGACAGCCATTTCTAGTGAAATCAATGGGACTTGTAGCTGACCAGAGAACAAAAATTTGTAGTGAAAATTGGGTTTGTAGAGAAATAGCACCCATTGTCCTTGCCTCTCAAAGCAATACAAAAAAGTTCACCCTGATTGGAATTATAGAGTGAAATCATTTGACTCCACACGTTAAAAAGCTAAAAAATTATACAAAATAGTTGGGCCAGCAATATGGCCAAACTTCCTAATCCCAGGGATATTTGCCCCAGCAGTAATGTTGATAGATTTCAAAAGGTCGGGTAATTTTGGTTATAGAAGCAAAAAATTGCCTTGAAAGTAGTTCTTCTTCTCTCTCTTTTATGCATATTTTTATTTTTTTTAAGAAGAGGGGCCCATAGGCAATAGGGTTGCCCACTCCACTTAACCCTAAATTTCCAAATTGTGGTAAAGGTAGAATTTGAGCTTAAATTTTGGGTCAGATATTTTACTAGAGTTATACATCTTTGAAAATTCTTCTCCGCATGCTTCAGATTTAGATGGTGCATGTTTATTTCAATTTTGTATGAGAGGCTCATAGGACTTGGTGTAGCCCACCCCAAACACCTATAATCTCCCAAATGATGATGAAGATGAGATTTGAATCTAGATTTCTAAGTAAAATCATTAAGAAATTTTACTAACTTTACGAGATCTTTTAAAAATTCTTCTTCGCGTGCTTCATTATTAGTTGTTACGGTAGAAAATCTAGGGACCCTTTGCTATTGCATTCGTTTTCTGTCTATGTTTTCAAAATCCTAAAAAGAAAATGAAGTAGACTAAAATAACATGACGAAACCACTTGTTTGTTAAAGGAAAGATTCTTGCTTTCGAAAAGAATGAAAATGAAAGCAAAGATAGCAGAAGTTTTATGCAAATGCTATCTTCAATATTAATCTCCATGTGGTATTTTAATATTTTTTTGTATAATAAAAAAATTATTTGATTCATAGTTGATGGTAGTATTATAGAAAGATCGGTGCTGCCGGTTGGCAACTATTTTTTTATTTTCTTGGTATCTGCCATTGCAAGAAAAAAATAGAATCCATACCTTTATTTTAGTAGCATTTCTAAAAAAATATTGAAACAACACTTTGTCCTTTATTTATTATAAATTGATGGGTATTAGTTTGCAACTCGTCTTTATCATAGAATCCACAATATTATTTTAATAATAATTTTTTACAAAAATACGATGAAATAATACTTCATCCCATATTTATGATAAATATATGAGTATTAAATTGTAGATTGTTTTTATCATAGAATCTACAATATTATTTTAATAGTATTTTAAAAATATTTGGAAATAAAATTTTGATGCAATTTATGATAAATTGTCGGGTATCGTTAGAGTTGCAATGGATTGAGTCGACTAATGATCCGACCTGACACAACTTGATTAGACTCGATCCAATCCGTTTTTAAAGATTAGTGGGTTGAATCGAGCTCAAAAATTAGACACAATCTAAATTTCATGTCAATATTTGAATTTTTTATTTTTCAATCCAACTCGAGCGAGCCAGGTCTGTACATTATCCGAGACTAATTTGGATAAAAAAAGAACATGATCTAACCTGAACCCGATCTGACCTAACACAAGAATCGGAATTATATAAATTTTCTTCTCATTCATTCTAAATATCGTTCTCAATCTTTTAAAATATTTCCATTTTTTATCTCAACAACTACAACTCGTCTCATATATTTTTACTTAAATATATTTAAACATTCATATTTAATAGTTTCTTTTCATAAATTCTTAATTAGGCCCACAAGTATATTAATATATATTTTAAAAAAATATAGTTTTTAAACTTAAGAATGATCAATTACTTTGATAAAATTAAATTTTTTTGAATAAAAATTCAAGTAGAAGCTGGATCTTTTTTATTTTATTTATTTTTAATAATTTTATCTATAATTAACAATTACTATATTTTCATTATAGAAGAATAACTGGAAGTTTGACTCAAACTACAAACCTGACCTAACCAGTCCCAAACCCGAACATTTTCGTTGGGGGTTCAATTCATACTTGACTAATTGACCCTAACCTGCTAGATCTAAATTTTTTTGCATGGACCTGACTTGAACCAACTCGATTAGCTAACCAGTTTGCTTCAATCCAAAATCATGATCCAAATATAAAATCAGGTTGAGGCGGCGTCAAGCATGCCCCGATCCAACCTGATTCGTCCATAGTCCTAGTATTAGTTTTCGACTCATTTTTATTTTTCCTGCTGATAGGTCAAATACACTTTTTGAAGACATGATTAATTAACTCAAAATAAAAATACAAGTTAAGAGTATATACTAATTCCATGTTCAATTTCGATGCTAAACAAGGATGCGCAGAATTGATTTGGCTAAGAATTTTGATCATCAATTCGAACATGATTTATATTAGAAGTATATTAAAATTATAAATTATTTAAATAAATATATAATATAAAGCATGCCATTACTCTTTAATTGCAACAAAGTAAATTATCTATATTTTAGAGAACTTGTAAGGAAGAATTATATATGAATTTAGGAATATGTTGAAGTTATCGATATTTTTATATATTTTAAACAAAATAGTTTTGAAAATATCATGAAAAATAAAATGTAGTTATTCGTTTTTCAATTTTTATCAATGGGAAAGGACTGAATTTTTTTATGAAAAGAAAATAATTAATAAATTTGAAATATCACAACATATTTCGAATGAGTGATTTTTATAATGTGAATAAGCTTTCAATAAATTTTTTAACAAATCTTAATTTTAACAAAATAAATTGTTATCATAGTGGATGCATGGTTCTTAGCAAGTTGAGGGTTTATGAGCTTGATTCCTTCTCCAGAAAGTATATAAAATAGTTTTATTTTTAAAAAATTTTCGGCTGGTACCAAATCCTCTTGTTTCATAAAGGTAGGGAAATCACTAAATCGTCGCATTTCATGAATCCAGGGAAATGCAGGGATATATTGCATTAGCTAACACTTATTCGGTATTTTAGAGAATGTGGAGAATATAATGGGCAGCATATTTTTAATTGTTTTTTCTGCTGTGCATTAAGGTAGAAAGTTTGGTAGAGAGATGAAACTGAAAGGGCATGATTCAATATTTAGTTTTGAAAGAATCAGTCTTTACACAAATGGCCATATTTATATACCTATGTAGAAAGGTATATGTAGCACACCTAAAAAAAAGCTTATCGGAAGGTATTTTTTTTAGATTTTTTAGTCTTGTATAAGTACCTAAAATTTTCTCGACAAATAATCAATGTAAAGCTAAATACACAGGATCCTTACATACTCTATTTGTTCGAGCTCTAACATCCTCGTCAGGCTAAGAGTTTAAATCAATTCAAATTTAATCACAAGTACCATAATTGGCATGTGGTCAGCTTCCATAAATCTGTGCTGCAGTGTCTCCTAATCCACATAGGTTATAGGTCGAGTTCGCTCTGATTCCATTTGTAGCAACCTAAAACCTCATCCAAAAAAGGCTAATCGGAAGGTATTTTTTTAGATTTTTTAGTTTTGTATAATACCCAAAATCTTCTCAACGAATAACTAATGTGGGACTAAATACACCTCACACGAATCCTCATAGTATATATTACTTGAACAAATCAGATAATATATGTTTTTTTGTGTGCAAAACATGGCTCAGAATTTCTTTTCTTTTTTCTGTTTAAGAAGAACTTTGATTTTTTTGAAGAAATCAGAATAATTATCTGATGTTTTTTTTGGCACAATCTTAATAATCTTTACCCTTGACTGGTGCTGCGAAAACGTTCCAGCCATGAAACAGCATGACAATGAAATCCAGGAGCATGTTTTTGCGCCTCAATTAGAAACTAGCCTTCCAATTATTCATGTATTATTAAAAAAAGATAGATCTTCCAACTCCATGGGCGTCCGGGGCAGCTTTGATGATGGGCTGGTCAATGACTAGGCCTGCTCCTTGCCCGCTCGGCCAATGCGCAGTTGTAGCTGGCAAAGCTTAGTGTTGGGGGAAAGTTGTGACCGAGCAGGGGGCCACCGCGCCCCGCCGAGCAGAGGGCCACCGCGCCCCACCGAGCAGAGGGCCACCGCGCCCCGCCGAGCAGCGAGCGACCGCCGAATAGAAGCCTACCAAGCGCTCTCCTTGTAT
>JAOXJJ010000395.1:3823849-3838590 GCA_025769935.1 Phoenix roebelenii | reverse complement strand
AGCTACACTAGCCCAGTAAGCAACAAAATACCCCAGAGTGGGGTCAAAGCATATCAGATCAAAATACAAAATAATGATCGAAAATAAATCACAAATAATATCATTTTTCTCTTTTCAAAACTTATTATCATTTTTACAAAAACTCTATCATAATCTCAACATAATAGGCTACGGCCACGAAATCTAGTGGCATGGGTTGCACAAGGTGCCAAATCCACTATTTTTATCCACTGATGTCGCAGAAAAGTGCCAAATTCACTATATTTACCCATCGATGGCAGCCGGTGTTGCACAAAAGTGCCAAATCCACTATATTTACCCATTGATGGCAGTCAATGTCCAGAAACCACTATTCTAATCCCCGGTGGCGCGGTGTCGAATCTGGTTCCTCTCAGATTACAAGTCGACAGGTCCAACGAATAATCCCCATTGGCGGGGCCAGAATAGATCATAGCCATGTTGAGAATGCATATATATAAAAACAGATTTCATAAATTGCCCACTCATAGTTTACGGATTTCAGAGCATATAACAAAATTTTTTAATGAAATTTAACATGCTTGACCCATTTCACTAAGTACAAAACATATCATCCAATAATTACTTTGCCAAGCACTTTGGGAAATACACTTTGAAGTATTAAGTTACTTATCTCTTCTTGCTTAATCCCTACTTCAGGTAGGCGGATCAGGTTCACCTGTTAACATTCAATTAATTTTTTTGTAAATTTCATAGCAAAGCAAAATCAAAAGTAATACTATTGGACACGGCGCAACATGGCCCAGAGTTGGCCCATAATGGGCATGGCCCGATAGGGCCCACATTGGACACGACCCAATGGGCCCGCATAGACTCAGCCCAATAGGGCCCCAAAGGTTGGCCTCTAATTCATTTATAAGATTCATTTCAGGGATCAATATCTAATTACAGAGTATTGTTCCGTAATAAAACTTGAGAAAAATGATCAAATAAATATATTTGAGGATCTTTATGTAATAAATCTTTCTTTTGGAAATCAAACATAAATTACAGAAGACTTTTTTGTGAAATAATATACTGTCAAGGGCTTAACTGTAAAATTTCATTTATTGGCCAAACGGGTTTGGGTTTCGGGTTTCGGGTTCTAGGTTTCGAGTTTCGAATTTCGAATTTCGGGTTCGGGTTCGGGTTCGGACTCGGGTTCAGGTTCGGATTCGAACTCGGCCCAAGCTTGCCTAGCTTGGCCCACGGTAGGCTTTCTTCCTTCCCAAACCCCTCCCATGAACAGGAGAAGAAAGGAGCCGGCAGGAGGAGGAAGGGTCGGCTGGATGGCTGGCTTAGGTGGCCAGGGGTCGTCGCCCGGTCGACGGCCAGCTGACTGCAGTGGCAGCCGGCGGCTACCGCGGTGAGCAACATTGGAGGAAAACCGAGTGATCTCGGTTGGGGCCAAAGCAAAGAGAGGAAAATAGCATGGTTAAGGTTGAGATCGAAGAGTGGAGGTAGCTTACCAGCAGTGGCAGAGGCGGTGAGAGGAAGATTTCGGCCGCGGTTGCTCGATCCGGTAGTCAAGCGGCGGCGGCGGCGATGCTTTCTGGAGAGGAAGAAGTCTCAAAACAGGGGAGGCTCAAGTGTTGATAGTGGTTGGCCGAGGCGGCTCGCCGGCCACTTGGGAAGTGGGAGCAGAGGAAGAAGAGGGAGAGGAGAGGGAGGAGAGGAAGAAGAGGGAGCTCGGTGGTGATCTGGAGGAGGGGAAAGGGCTTTATAGCCCTAGGGCAACGGCTTTCCGCCATGTGAATCATGGCCGTCGAGCAAAATCCGTGGCCGGATTGGCCGCGGATTAGCTGGAGCGTGGTGCCGCGGGATGCCTGCGACGCCCTCGACCCGATCGCGTTTATGATCCTCTATTCCGGCTCTTCCCAAAAAGAGCGGGGCAGAAGTCGGCTGGGGCTGCCGACTTTAGCCCATATCTCACATACATCATACATGCAAAAACACATACATATTCTACTAAATCTTGTCTACATTAGTAGAAGCAATTAATTATCAATTTAATGACTACCCTTAAAACACATGCTATTGATAAATTATTGAAGTAATTATGGTATTAAACTATCATGATTAAAGAAGGGGATTACATGATTCCATTTGTCTCTTTTCGATATGCAACAAAAATAGGAATCCCAAAACTAACTTGGGCTAGCCTGGACTAACTTGTACATGATTTTGTTAAGTTTTGGCTCACCTAAACCTGCATGATGTGCAGCCCTAGCTAACTATACAAAATAAAGTTTGGACTAGATGTTTTACCTAATACTCAAAATGCTCATTAATTCTTTGAGAGGCATACTGGATCTAGGGCTAGCAATTAAGTTGAGACATCATGTAAGTGGTTTGTCTTTGTTTTGAATTAGGCTCAAACAAGTATGTTTCAAGTATAAGCGAGCCAAGATTGACAATGGATCCCTGGCTTGAAATCATCGACGAGCCGAGCCAAAGCACAACTCGGCTTAGCCAGGCTGAAGATAATATTATAGATATTACGTCAAATATAAATGATCGATGTTGGATCTAACGGCTGAGATTCATGGATATCTTAAAGGTAACAGAAGAAACAATTAAGTAGGATAGAAACCCTAGAATGCCTCCCCTTTTCATCCCCCATCCCTCTTCGCCTACTCCGATCTTCATCAATGCGGTAGCTAGGGCGTCTTTTGTTGGCTCAAACTATTTAGGGTAAGGCCTACCACTCCCTCTAACACCAGTTGTGGACCTTTAGCCAGCAGCAAGCTTCCTTAAAATAACTCGATGCTTCATTTTCCATTAAGATTTTCCGATCTAGCCGCTATAACCTCCTGATTGCATAATAAGAATCGACAGGCCCCCTTCTCCATCTCTTATGTAAGTCTCTTTCTATCCAATGCACTATTAAATCTCCTTTGTTTTAATATTCATTATGCTACTTTCACTTCATTTTCTCCCTAATTTTTCTTCTTTTTGTATTTTTCCCTGATATCTTCATGCTCTTTGTTCTCCTTCTTTGTAAGTCTAGATTCAAACTTGAACTGAGGTTGTATTGAATAATTTCAATCCATTTAAGGAAATCAAGGTATCAGAAGTATCATCCATTAGTGATCAAGTTTGTTAAGGCCTGAGTTGAAAAATCAAGCTCCAAAGTAATTTTGGCCTATCTTAATTGGGCCTAGTTCAAAAAAGCTAGGGCTTGAATACATCCTCTAGTAAATGTATGTGATGTTTTCTAGTTACTAACGGATTACAACCAAAATAAAGATTTTATCTACTTATAGTAAACCAATCTTATTATTTTTGATGTATGTTCTCCTTCGGATAGAATAGAAATAGAACATGTACTAGTGATACATACCTCAAAAGTGTAAAAGTAGAGCCAGTGAAATCTTGTTCCTCTTAACAGATATTACCCAACGAAGGTAAAAAATTTCTTTTGATTTCCTAGAAAGTAAATTATTTTGTACCTATAAATTGTTTTCTAGGAACACATTAATTAAATTGAAGGAAAAAAATCCTTCTTTGATGACTGCACTTTCTCTTTATTCTCTTTCTTTACATAGGAATCTTCACTAATGGGATCTCAAAATACTTAATTCTTGCCATTGCCTCTATTTATGATAGATGCTAGAACTGAAGCTAGGCTAATAGAAAAATATATGGATAGAAGTCTAATATATAACTACATACCACCTTTATATGAATTTACGGGTATATCTACTCACAATGTATCTATTGAAAATAAAGATATGTTGTGAAATAAAACGCACCTACAATAGTGATTTAGTACGCTATTTTTTTTGGTACAAATCAAGTAAGTCATAATACTCAAAATTTAGCTTAACCAAATTTTATTTGGAAAGAAGTTGATGGGGCTCTCCTATTTTTGTCCTTCAAATAACATATCCTCATTACTTATATACTCCTTACAAATTATAAAAGTTTCCAATATAAGAAACTAAATTACATCTCATCTCCATCCTTTTCCTCTTACTAAATTTATCTCTCTTATTTTGCACCATTTTGATGCCCATTTTTATCCTTTTAAAACATTACATTGCTAGACAAGCCTCTTCATGAGTATTATTATTATTAATGAATTTCCCATTTAATATAGATTTTTATTTCTTTTCATATTGGATTTTTAAACTTGAAGAGCTATAGTCCTTTTTTCATTTATCCCTTTCTTAATACTAGGCTACTTATTGATCTCTGTTTTCAATAATTCTTCTTTAAGTATCTATAGAAGTTTGCTAGCTAATTATGTAGCAAATAGCCAATTTCTATACATCCTTCAGGTACCAAACATATGCATGTTCTCCACCTCCTTTAATTTGGAGGACAACATCATTACATTAAAATTCCTATTTTAGATAACATGCTTTTTTCGATCTTAAGAAAACTAGTATGATAAACAAGATCATCAAATATTTTAAGTATCAAGTAGATTCATTGCTTAACATGATTAAATAAGTTGTTTTAATATTTTTTATATCATAGATAAATACAAGGTGCAATCTAATTTGTCGGTAAGTTTAATATCTCCAGATTATGCTAGTGATCCGGAAGTGGTCCCCATCTTCATCAGGTTCTTTTTGGTCTTTGGTTTTACTCTAGGAAGTATTGTGAGTACCAAGGGAGCTAGGGTTGTTCTTTTATGAGCAGTCCAAAACTTTTTTTGAGGCTCTTCCATCTCAAAAAGTAGAACAAAAATGGAATAGAAAGAGAATAATAAGTAGTAACGTTGTAGTAATCAGCATAAAACAAAAATACATAGAAAAGGTGGTCGGCTTTGTAACGTCCCCTAGAAATTGCTGACACGTTAACTCACTAAATACCAAAACTGACTCTCAACCCTTCTGTTGCATCCGGAGCGTCCAAACAAAAAGATCAAAGAAGTTGATGAACAACTCATCAGATCTGATATCTTAAACAAGCTATTTGTGAACAACTTAGGTTGGACTCAGACAATATATAAGCTGACTCGAGCTTGGCTTCACTACACAAATGAGTTAAGCTTGAGCTAGACTTGGCTTGCTTTAGCTTGGCTTTTTTTTTTTTTTACCATATCCACGTTGCTTGAAACAAGATGAACTAAAAACTAAAGAAAAAGTGGTCGGCAGTTCAATATAAACTAGAATTAGCTGACGTTAACCCACCAAACACCAAAAATGGCTTCCAACCCCTTTTTATAGTCGTCGGAGCTGCAGGACGAAAGAACGAAACCGTTCACAAAGCTCCCGAAAGACGCGTTCAAATGCCTCGCTTTTGGTTTCTCTTCTTCTAACAGTTCCAATGGATATCTCCCACGTTTAACTTTCTTCGGTAGCGAGGAATCCCGGTGCTGGACTCACTTAATTACGTCCGTTACGGGTGATATGGACTGTCCAAATCCCACCAACTCGAGATGAGTTACTGCATTGATGTATATGAGGTTCCAAGGCTGTACAACGTCACCATGGGAGACTGGTGAGGCGTGCATGAGAGGTGACACATGAAGTTACTGCCTGATTTCTTCATAATTTTCTAGTTTATGCAATACTTTTTGTTTCTCTTTCTTTTGCTTTTCTTTTATATATATCAGTTTTTTTGTTTGTCTAAAGATATTTAGAATGGAAAGTATTTGTAAATACAAGTTCATATGGCTTTAGTCGATTTGACATGATTTTATTTGACATCTCCTTAGATGTGTCATAGTTTTATTTGAGAACACCAATAAAATTATACGTGTCATGAAGCTAGATGTTTAGAGAGACATGATCTTCTGCAACTTCAAAATGTATTTCTGTACGCTGTACCTTAGCTTATTTTTATCCTTATTAATAGAGTGATGCACGCACAGGTTTTAGGTTATTGCTTTAGACTAGGTTACTGCCATCACATTTTGTGCAGTGTTTAGTAAATCATATGTGGGCATCATATTCTCCTTCACATTTTATTTACTAATCTAGACATGACATTATACTTAACTATTTCTTTGAAACATGCAGAACTTTTTCTCTCTCTTTTTTTTAAAAGTAAAAAAAAAACATAGAATACATCATTTTGCTCGGAAATCAAAACCCTTGGATGGTACATTATTCAAATCAGCCATATGCTGATCCGAATTTTACATCAACATAGTCAGCAAAAAGTTAGCAAACACTACCAATTAACAGTTGATCAACGATTTAACGAGCTCTCACATCATTGTTAATGTCTACTTTTCTTGTCGTCTCTCCTATTCTTTCTGTGGCATCCCTGACGAAATAATATCTAGACTTTCTATTTATTTTTATGAGCTTGTCCCAAACACTACTAATTCTTTTCATAATTCTCTTCGTTCTAATACATCTCTAATACACAAAGGGGCGCAAAGAAAAAGGAAAAGAAAATAACAATATATAATCCTTCATTCTATAGCGCTAGAATTTACACCAGAGGTGAATCGAGTGTGAATCCAGTTGGCCATGAAGCTGTGAGGTGGAGAGAAAGCAAGGGCGAGCTTACACTTTGCACAAAACTAGAGAGCCAGACAAATCAGCAACTGTCATAAATAGCCCCCTCCCGTTACTCTTCTCATCACAAGAAGAAGAAGAAAAACACAGCCACTCTGTCTTCTCTAGTTCTCCATTATCTCCTTTCCCTTCTTCTGAAACCCATCCCCTCGTCCCCCCACCCTCTCCCACGTACCTTCTCTCCTACGTCCATCCATCTATCCATCATGGCAATGTATGGTGGATCCAACAAGAACTGCTTGTTCATTCACCACCACCACCACGCCGTTCCCATTCCCGTTTACATCCGGTTGTCCTGCGGCGCCACCGACGACTCCCCAGCCAACGCTGCTGCCATAACCAGCAGCGACCGCACCGGCGGCGGCGGCGGCATGCTCAACCTCAAAGACCGGCCTGACGACTTCCTGATGTACATCTACAAGGTGAAGCGTTGCTCGAAGACCAAGAGCCACGACTGGACCGAGTGCCCCTACGCGCACCGTGGCGAGAAGGCGCGGCGCCGCGACCCCAACAAGTACCCCTACAGCGGCATCGCCTGCCCGGAGTTCCGGCTGAGAGGGGAGTGCCAGCGGGGCCAGAGCTGCGAGTACGCCCACGGCGTCTTCGAGTTCTGGCTCCACCCCACCCGCTACCGCACCCGGGTGTGCGAGGCCGGCGCCGCCTGCACCCGCCGCATCTGCTTCTTCGCTCACACCCCCGAGCAGCTGCGCCCGGAGGTGATCCGCGACTGCTTCCGCTGCGGGATCGGCCGCTGCGTAGCAAAACCACGCAGGAGAGAGGCCCCGGCGGTGGCTGCTGATGCTGCTGCTTCTTTCCAAAATGGTATGAATGGAGCGAATGGAAACGGTTTGCTGGGTGGGGGTGGAGAGTGGCTTGACTTCCCCGATCTTGATTGGGTTGAGGACTTGCTGACTGAGAAGGGAGAGGGTTGGGGGGGTTGGGGTGTCAAGTGATGAAGGATTTATGGAAGAGATGATGGCAGTGGTGAGGTTGGTGAGTCAAGCTGTGAAAGTTTGTATGTATATAAAGCTAAGAGACCAGTTGTAAGATGGAGAACTAGAATAAGGTCATGGGTGTGTCAGCTTGCTTCTAGAAATGTGGAATAAGGTCCGTTTGACCCCTATGTCACCTGGAAAGTGAGTACTAGGGGCTGCAGTTTGTGGTGTCTTTGGACTGGGAACTTATGTAACGATTATATGTTTATATTATATGCATGACCTTTGTTCATCATGATTCTCTTGTGTCCTCTTTTTCGTGATTACCAGTTCTCTGAAATAGATCTGTGGTTTCTCTCATTAATCTGTAAGTTGGAACGGAAGTTAATGGAAAGCATGCATTGATGGATATGGCTATATATCTTGTAGACTGATGAAGCATTTTACAGATCAAATGAATTGTCTAACCATGATTAACTAAGCTTGTATGACATCATTGTTGTTTTTGTGTTTCTGCTTCTATACAAGTTGGTGAAATATCGTATCAAGATTGATGCTGAAGATAGCATTTCCACAGAACTGTACTATATCATGTTTTCGTTTTCGGTCCTTCTTGAAAGCAATAAATCATTGCATCTAAAAACTCTAAAGATTTTACAAATAAATTGAAGTTTAAAAAGGTTTCATCATACATCTTGTTCGGTCTAGTTTACTTTCTTTCTTAGGTTTTTTGAAAAAAAAAACAGGAAACAAGCACTTCAAGCAGGCCTTAGAATTTTTGGATATATCTGCATGTAGTTTTTTAAATTTCTCCCCTTAAATTCTTGTAATTTTTTTCATCTTGATTGCTGATCCACTGCATCATCGCTAGCTTGAAGTTTTCTCTCAGATTAAAGAAATCCATTGGTGTCATTCAACGAATGCTATGAACCTCATCCTTCTTGGCTTGTGTGTGAATGCAAATGTTGGGGTGTCAACAGGATTCATGGTGGCTTATAGATCTATTTCAAAGCTTGGCAACGCAACCGGTCTTTAGTTTACAGATGTGCGAGAACCCATTAACAAAAAAATGCCAATTGGTAAAGTCACTGAGGGTCAGGTATTAGTAGCTTGAGTTTAAATCTCTCAATCTTCCTGATAAAAGTAAGTGGAGCTTTGCATCTATCCTTTTTGAGCATATAAAATAAAATAATGAACTAATCTTTCTTTGAGTTGTAAGGATTTTTTTTAATATAAAGCATTAGTGGCAACTTTTTTATAGTTGTTACTATCAAAAAATAAAAATTTGGGGTATTTTAAATTAACATATAGATTTTTTGAAGAAAAAGATCGGATGGAGCCTAATCACTTTGATTAAGAGCATTTGGAAGAAAATATAAAAGATAATAAAAGAAGAAAAGAACAAAAAGAAATAGAAAAAGAAAAGAGAATGGCCTAAAAACCGACAATCAAAGCTCAAAACAAAACAATATCTTCACAAGGCGATCAGACCTTCCAAATGCAAAACTTGCACAAAAGGAGACAACTTTATGTCAGTAAAAGGTGAGACTAACAAGATCCAATCTTTCGTAAAGAAAACTTCTCTTAGTCACTTTCTTAGCCTTTTCCTATATCTAAAAAGGATTTTTAATTCCACTCTAACCAAATAAAAAGGCAAATTATCATATCATGAAAAATTTATCCATGATCTTCATATTAACTCCTCCATTCAAGCCACAAATTGAACAGGTTAGTTGGATTGTTTGTGATAACAAGCAACCTTAGAAAGTAAATCTGATTTTTCTTACTGGAGTAGCAACTGATAAAAAATTGTAATAGAGTTTTCTCGGCAAAATTGCGAAGGATACAGTAAGAAGGTGCATGCCAATTCTTTTGCTAAGTTCTCCATATTAAGATTTTACCTTTTTTATTACGAGCGAAGATTTTACCTTTGAAGAGTAAGACTATAAAAACTTTAATTTTCTATGCTAATGAGTGTTTTTGATAAACTTTGCTGGAGGACAAATGATACCTCTATGATGAAGTAACTTATAAAGTAATTAATGATAAAAATCAGATTTACTCCAAACTCAAATTAAAAAGACTTAGTATATATAGTTTGGATCCCCAATCAAATGTTGACGTGCCATTAAAGCATGGCTCATAGCAAGTGGTTATAGAGCATATTTTAGAGGGCTAGCAGGTAAAAGTTCCTTGTATTAATTGAAATATGATATTAATAAATAATTTTATGAGAAATCCTGTATTTGAGGTAACATAAGGGTTACCTTTGGGCCAACCTTTGCATTCTCTAGGACTGGTGGCTTCTGCAACTTTTAAATATCTTTGGTCTATGATTGCCCCAAATATATTCTTATTAGGCAAAGGAGCTGGATTGCATTGGACCCCAAATTTACGATCTCTATAAACTATTTTAATAGCAAAAAAAAAGAAAAAAAAAAAGCTATTCTGCAAACCAATTCCCTATCTCTTCCCCAGTCTCAAACACAGTTAGAAAGAGTATGTAGAAGTCCAAATATACTCTAATATACTTTACTTAGCTACAAATTTTATATTTAGTCTATCAAAGCAAATCTAATAACTGTATTGCCAAAAGAAAAGGAAAATAAAAACAATACGAAGAGTTATTTATATAAAATGTAAAATGTACTAATAAATGGAGAAAAGATACTTTGATATATATATATATATATAGTTTTTATTATTTTAAGATTTTGATTTTTGTTTTGGTTTTCCTAAATTTATTTTTATCTTTCTTTTATTCTTAGATTTGCTTTTTACTTTTTTTATTAATTTTATTTTATGGATAGATATTTTCATCATCATCTATTACTCACGCAACCAAAATAACGAGAAACAGGGAATTCAAAGAAAGGTTGACACCTTTCGAGATCAAACCCAGCTCCTTGTTTTAAGTAGCAGAGATTCAAATCATCTGAAATAAAGTTCGATGGTAATCAATCCTAACTTTTTATTTCTAACAAATAGGGACTTTACCAACTCTAATGATGCTACTTTCCAATTTACCATTTTACTACAGCTAAAAAAGAACTACTGATTTTAAGAACTGGTTTATATGTGTTTAGTATGACAATGGAGAAGTATTTTATCTTGTTAAACTTATAGAATAGTGGTAGAGAATGTACCACCTCAGAATATTTTTTTCTCAGCCGGTGCATGAAAAGTTTATATAGTTGCCCTATCTAGAATTTTGCTGCCCTTGTAAAGCCACCTCCTTTCTTCTCATACATGGTGCCAGTATCGGTAATTCCTAATGAAAATTACTACATGGGCAATTAGGCATGCACTACTACTGAAACAACCCAGGATGTCATCCAAAATAGCTAGCCGAAAATTATTATTTGGATTTCTTGATCCTGTATAAGTATCCAGGATCTACCCAGCGAATAACTGATGTGGGACTAAACACATGCCTGCACGGGTCCTCACATACTCCCCCCGTTCAAGCTCTGACGTCCTCGTCAGGCTAAAGGTTCAAATCTATTCAAATTTAATCACAAACACCATGATTGGCCCGTGGTCAACCCTAATAGATCCGTGCTGCAGTATCCCCTAGTCCACATTAGTTATGGGCCGGGTCGGTTCTGATATCATTTGAAACAACCTAGGATCTCACCTAAAATGGCTAGCCGGAAGTTATTATTTGGGTTTCTTGATCCTGTATAAGTATCCAAGATCTACCTAGGGAATAACCGATGTGGGACTAAACACATGCCCGCACAGGTCCTTACAACTACATTGTACAAGGTTGGATGGGGATTTGTTTAGAGGACAAGTGCATGCATATGAATGTCCAGATTGAAGTTTTATATGCACATCTAAAAGGAGATCCGAATCTAAGTAGATGCTTATTAGATATTTTTGAATCCGATGTTTTATATGTGGCAACAGACCTTAAATTCTAATTGTAGTTCCCGCATGCCCAATGGCTCAGATTCTAAGCTCTAATGTACTCTGTTCCCGTTTTTTTCAACTGATTGGAATCACTTGTAGTTTTAAAATTTTTAAATTTTTTCTCATTGCCTCGATGAATTTGATGAGTGACCATTTTAGTTTCAAAAAAATTCTACTGCTTCTGCTCAAGTAATGTAAATAATACTGCTTAAAATAGTGGGGCATTAGTTAGTCTCTAAGCTTTATATGCTGGAGAAATAAGGCTGCAAGTGGATTTGGTTACGTTCAGCACAATTCAAATTTAATCTATGTCTGAATCAAGATTTAAAAAAAGAAGCATCTAAGCCAATCCATTTTCATTCGAAATGACTTGTTTTAGTTAATTGAATCAATAATAATCTCAATATAAGCCATATAAAACATGCATATATATATTGGTTTTTTAATTACTCATAAATGATATATTTACAGGAAAATAATAATTAAACATGTAAATATGATGAATAATCCTTTCTACTAGGATTTGATGGACAAACGCATAAAGTATAATTAACAACCTTAGTAGCTAATTACATTATAAAAGTGCAGCTTTTTTGGTAAAATAACAACCAAACTTATCTCAGCAAGTTGGCGTTCCTCTCCACCTAGGGAGACTGTTCAAACTCTGACCCTAGCGTCTTCACCATATGGTTGAAAGCATTTAGCTAATACAGTCTTGTTAGAGGTTATACATGGGTTCAAATCCCCACTTCACCAAAGCTGAAGGTGCTGGCTTAATTATCAAGCCTATAAATCCTCTGATCACTGATACCTAAAGATATAGGTTTCAATAATGTCTTCATTTTATCTCTTGGATCTCCATGATAATTTGAGAAATTTCGGGAAGAGTTGTGAAATACGGAATTTATTAGTTTAGAGAAGAGTTTTGAGATATAAATGATATTAATACAGAATCAAAGAACAGGTCATATTTTCACTCCCAACCTAGTGCAAGGGACATCAGCTTGGTTTGGATAGGATTATTTTCAAGTCAGATTAACTAGATCTGCTTGCCACCCTATGTTGGATGCTCTCATGTAACGCTTAAAAGTCACGATTCCATGGTTTTGGAATTAAAATTATAGCCCTCTGTATGACAAAAGCTGACATCTTTTGTGGCACCATAGACTCAATTTATGTCATGTTTGGTATTGTTGTTGGTAGTAGAGCTTTTAGAGCTTTTGAATCGATACACCCCCGAGAGTGGTGGCAGTTAGAGCTTTACTGCATGCTTCAGAGTTCACCAGTGCTGCTGAGATTTCACCTTCTGGCCTGGCCAGGGATATCTGGGGCCCCCTTCCTGCTCTTGTAGCGCCAGGGTTTGTGTGCGTATCTTAGGTGCCTCCACCTCCTGGCTTACTGAAGGTGAATTTTGATTGCAGTGTGGCGGATGATAGGAGATGTGGTGGTGCAGCTTTTGTCATCAGAGATCATGAGTCCAGACTAGTGGCGGCAGGAGGTCAGCGGATCTTCGATGCCTCAGTGGTGTGTACTGAGCTCAGAACAGCCTGGGAGGGCATCTTCTTTGCCCATCGGACTTTGGGTGCAGATCGGCTTATTCTCGAGGGTGACTCGTCTACGGTGATCGACTGAATCCTGGGTCAGAGTCGTGCGGGGGAGGGTAGGCCACTGCTCCTCGATATTCGCAGACTGCTGCAGGTGTGTGTTGCCCATCAGGCCACTCATACCTACAAAGAAGCGAATGGAGCAGCTGATTGGATTGCCTCCTATGCAGCTCACCACTCTGGTGGTTTTGTATGGTTGGGGGGTGACAGATTGCCGGCTTCTTTTTCTGCCTTGTTGTTTTCTGATTTTCTTGATTGTGTCCATATCCGTAAGGTGTGAACTGTCGCTATACAAAAAAAAAGTAGAGCTTTTGAAAAGTAGAGCCCTTGTTTCTCAAAAAAAAATTGAGCTTTTACAAAAAATTATTTGTTGTTGGTAACCATATTTTGTAAAGTATTGGAACTTTAACATATATTTGATAGCCAAATTGAAAAATGAAAAAATAACAATAAAGAGTATTGGCTTCATTTGGTAATGTTTTTGGATGGTATAGTAATGTTTGATAAAAAAATTGAAAGTTGTTTTAACATTGCCAAAAAGCTGAAAATGTTTACTTGGAAGAAGCTTTATTTTGGAGCTTCTACTCAAACAAAAAGTACTTTCTTACCATTGTCGAAAAGTTGTTTGGTTTAATAAAATTTTCGTGGTAACCAAAATACCCACTAACAAATTTCATAATTGCAGCTTATATCATCTCCCTTCATATTAAATTATTAAACTATAAATATAATATATACTTATTATTATATTATTCAAATAATATAATATATTATAATAATATAAAAATATATTACATTATGTTATGTCATATTATTAATGATATTATATTATATTATATGGTTATATTATATTAATAATATAATAGATTATATTATAGTATACTATATTACTATAATAGAATATATTATACTATATATTATATTATATTATATTTCAATATTTATATTACATTATGTTGCTTTATAATAATGTTATATTATGTAATCATATGCTACCATATTATATTATATTATGTTATGTCATATTATTTCATATCATATTATGTTATATTATTATGCCATATGGTATTCAATGTTATTTTACATTATATTATCATAACATTATATTACATTACAATATTATATCACATTATATTGTTATGCTACAATATTAAGGAATTGTCGGAATGAAAATGAAGGATGGAGACTAACCCTTCTTAATGAAAAAAAAAAGCTTGAATAGAATATTTCTTTTTAGGTACCATTATTAAAGGTACTAGCCATTAAAAAGCACAAACAAAAGTGCTAAAGTAAGATGGACAAGTCACACTGAAAAATCACACGTTTGAACACCATATATATATAGTAGACTAAGGCCCTGTTTAGAGGAGCTTTTGGAGGGCCAAAAAATACTTTCTGGCCCTCCAAAAGTACTTTTAGATAAAAAATGGTGTTTGGTAAAATTTCTGAAAAATTATTTCAGCTTTTGCAGGAAACAGCTTTTGGAGGGAAGCTCCAATTTGGAGCTTTCTGAAAATGTTGTTTTCAGCTTTACCGGAAAGCTATATTTTTGACAAAAATGCCCATATTAAAATATAATGATTACATAGTTTGTCCCTTTATAAACCTAAAAATCTGCTGGAGCCAAGAACCCTAGCAGTCAGACTTCCTTCCGCAAGAAAAATTGTTAGAGAGATAAATGGTCATTCGGAGGACGAAAAATTAATTTATACTAATAATTAAAATATTTTATATCTTTATTATTGTATTATACTATAAATATAATATTATATTACATTGCATCATAA
>JAOXJJ010000395.1:3759996-3817147 GCA_025769935.1 Phoenix roebelenii | reverse complement strand
TAATTTATTATTTTTTGAAGAAAAGAAACATTATGCAATTTAAGTGAGCCCGGACGGAATGGCCGCCCCAACTCCACCACCGCGTCCTCTCCCCTCTCTGATTTCCCCACCCAGCCTGGCGGAACCGGCATCGTTCGGGCTCCGCCCAGCCCTCCTCTTTGCAAGTAGCCCAGGCTAGCCCAGCGACTCGCTGATCACTCGGACCGGCCCGAAATATACTCAGGTTTTACTTCAAGCTCGAAGCCCATCCCTGCTCTTCGTCTCCTGGGTCAGTGACTCGTTGATCACTCGGCCCCGCCCGAAATATACTCAGGTTTTACTTCGAGCTCGAAGCCCATCTCTGCTCTTCCTCTCATAGGCCAGAGACTCGTTATCTTGGCCCGGCCCGAAAAATACTCAGGTTAAAGCTTCGAGCTCGAAGCCTATTCTTTCTCTTCCTCTCTTTCCTCTCTCCTCTCCACGAAACCCTACGGCTGCTCCGCTCCACCGCCCCCTCCACCCGCCGACGCCGACGCCGACGCCGACCGTCAGATAGAATGATCTCTGGCTCCAGACGGCGAATCTCGACCCCGCGACCCTGCCGTCTTCTTCTCTTCTCTCTCCCAATCCCTTAATCGCTTCGAACACCTCCTCCAGTCTCCAATCGAGGCTTGAGAACGGTGGGGCGAGGCCAAATAAGGTGACTCTTGCTCTTCATCTCTTTCTTTTCTCTGTCTCCCCTCCTCTTTTGTTAGTTTTTGTATTGGGTTGCTGTTAATGCTGTTAAACCCTAGAAGATTGGTCGATCCAGGTCTCGGAAATAGATTGTATTCAAACCAGCCATTAACTGGTAGTTTTCGGCAAAACCTAATCATTAATCAATTTGAGATTTTTTTTATTATTATTTTGATTGGGCAGGATGGGGGAAGCTGCCTGCCGGAAGATCCGAAACATTTGCATCCTTGCCCATGTCGATCACGGAAAGACAACCCTCGCGGACCATCTCATCGCCGCCTGCGGCGGCGGCGTCCTCCACCCGAAGCTCGCCGGCCGGCTGCGATTCATGGACTACCTTGACGAGGAGCAGAGGCGGGCTATCACGATGAAGAGCTCTTCCATTGCTCTTCGATACAAAGACTTCTCTGTCAACCTCATCGACTCCCCTGGGCATATGGATTTCTGCAGCGAAGTCTCCACTGCCGCGCGACTGAGTGATGGCGCCTTAATTCTAGTCGATGCGGTGGAAGGTGTTCACATACAAACCCATGCAGTTCTACGGCAAGCCTGGGTAGAAAAGCTGACTCCGTGTTTAGTTTTGAATAAGATTGATAGGCTGATCACAGAGCTTAAATTGAGTCCAATGGAAGCTTATAATAGATTGCAGAGGATTGTTCATGAAGTGAATGGAATTGTGAGTGCCTATAAGTCGGAAAAATATCTTTCCGATGTGGACTCTCTTCTTGCAGGGGTGGCCGGTGAGGTGGATCTGGAATCGGTGGAGGATGATGAGGAGGACGTCTTCCAACCCCAGAAGGGGAATGTGGCATTTGTCTGCGCATTGGATGGGTGGGGATTTTGTCTCAGCCAGTTTGCGCAGTTCTATGCATCTAAGCTGGGAGCTAGCATGACTGCATTGCTGAAGGGATTATGGGGCCCTCGATATTATAACACAAAGACGATGATGATTGTGGGAAAGAAGGGAATGGAAGGTGTTAGCAAGGATCCACAGCCTATGTTTGTTCAGTTTGTGCTTAGGCCTGTCTGGCAGGTCTATCAGGCAACTCTTGAGGAAGATGGAGGTAAAAGGATGCTTGAGAAGGTCGTTAAGACTTTCAATTTGTCCGTCCCACCTCGTGAGCTCCAAAATAAGGACCCGAGGGTTGTGCTCCAGGCTGTCATGAGTCGGTGGCTTCCACTTTCTGATTCTATTCTGTCGATGGTAGTCAAGTGCATGCCCGATCCTGTGTCTGCTCAGTCTGCTCGGATTTCCCGATTGCTTCCTAAGAGAGAGCTTGCGGTGAGTAATACTGGCCTTAGCTCTGACGTGGTTGCCGAAGCAGAACATGTGAGGAAATGTGTTGAAGCTTGTGATTCTAGCAGTGATGCTCCATGCGTTGCATTTGTTTCCAAGATGTTTGCTGTTCCATATAAGATGCTTCCACAAAGGGGTTCAAATGGAGAAGCACTGAACAATCAGCCTACAGATGAAGTTGGTGAATCGGAGGAGTGCTTTCTTGCATTTGCTAGGATTTTCAGTGGCGTCCTTCATTCAGGGCAGAAGGTCTTTGTGCTTTCTGCTTTATATGATCCATTGAAAGGCGAATCCATGCAGAGGCATGTGCAGGAAGCAGAGCTTCAGCATTTATATTTGATGATGGGTCAAGGTCTGAAACCGGTTTTCTCTGCTAGTGCAGGCAATGTGGTGGCAATACAGGGCTTGGGACAGTATATTTTGAAGAGTGCAACTCTCTCATCGACTAGAAATAGTTGGCCTTTCTCCAGCTTGATGTTTCAAGTGGCGCCTACTCTTAGAGTGGCTATTGAGCCTTCAGATCCAGCTTATATGGGTGCACTTATGAGGGGATTGAGGCTTCTGAATCGTGCAGACCCTTTTGTAGAGGTTACAGTCTCTTCTAGAGGTGAGCAGGTGCTTGCAGCTGCAGGAGAGGTCCATCTGGACAGATGTATAAAGGATCTCAAGGAAAGATTTGCCAAGGTGAGCTTGGAAGTTTCACCTCCTCTTGTCTCATATAAAGAGACCATTGAAGGGGAAGGTTTTGCTTTATTAGAGAATGCAAAGGCATTATCCAGTGGCTCCGAACATGTTGAAAAAACTACTCCAAATGGAAGGTGTATCATAAGGGTACAAGTAATGAAACTTCCAGGTGATCTAACAAAAGTTCTTGAAGATAGCGCTGATATTCTGGGTGATATTATAGAGGGCAAGTCAGTAAAGAGAAATGGAAGCTCAAACTTAAATACTCCTATCGATGATGGCAATTCTGTTGCAACACTTAGAAAACGCATTATTGATGCTATAGAAAGTGAAGTAGAATCTCTTTCTGCACAACTCGATAAAGAAAAGACTGAAAAGTATAGAAAAATGTGGTATCGATTTCTTCAGAGGATATGGTCACTTGGGCCCAGGCAGATTGGGCCAAATATCCTCCTTATTCCAGATTTGAAAGCAGGTAACCTTAATAATTCCAGCCAGGACCAGAAAGGTATTCTCGTACGTGGTTCTTGTGATGTTTCTAGAAGACTTGGCTTTCTGGATGTGGAAACTGATACCGTTTCAATTGTTGAAGATTCAAAAGAAGAAACTGAATCACTGTGTGTAGAAGCAGAGGCTCTTAAGAATAGCATTGTATCAGGCTTTCAATTAGCCACAGCAGCTGGGCCTCTATGTGATGAACCTTTATGGGGTCTGGCATTTCTTGTGGAACCTTACATCTTTCCTGATAACTCTGAAACTGCCCATCAGCCTGACCAGTATGGTATCTTCAGTGGGCAAGTGATGACGGCTGTGAAGGAAGCTTGTAGGGCAGCTGTGCTGCAAAACAAGCCAAGGCTCGTGGAAGCAATGTACTTTTGCGAGTTAAATACACCCACGGAATACTTAGGTTCCATGTATGCAGTTCTTGCAAGGAGGCGGGCTAGAGTGTTGAAAGAAGAGATGCAAGAAGGGTCTGCCTTGTTTACCGTGCATGCCTATGTACCAGTTGCTGAAAGCTTTGGATTTGCAGATGAGCTTAGGAGATGGACTTCAGGTGGGGCGAGTGCACTGCTTGTTCTTAGCCATTGGGAAGCACTATCTGAAGATCCTTTCTTTGTCCCAAAGACAGCGGAGGAGATTGAAGAATTTGGAGATGGTTCCAGTGTCCCTCCAAACATAGCAAGGAAGCTTATGAATTCTGTGAGGCGGAGGAAAGGCCTTCCCGTGGAGGAAAAGGTTGTTCAGCATGCAACAAAGCAGAGGACGTTGGCGAGGAAGGTGTAATTGTAATTTAGCATTGAGATATTAATTATTATGTTTTGAACTATACACAAGCAAATTGTTTAATCATGTAATACGTGTCAAACTCAATTTTCTTGCCAAGTTAAATAAGAGAAAATTTACTTATGCCTTATGATCATGTGATTTTGAGTAAAAAAAAAGATGGGTGATTTTGAAAAGATTATATTATGGTTTTTCCTCCCTTGTGTTTGCAATATCTTGATTTAGGAGTATTATTCTGGAATCATCCTAGCATGAACAGCAAACTTAGATCTGGTTTCCAAGGTGATACCTTTCTTGTTTGTCTTTCTGTTTCTTTGATATTGTAATCAAAATGTTCCTTCAAAATGGAATTCTGAGCTTGAAATCATTTTTGAACACCTTCCATATGTAAAATTCCATTCCTACTTTGAAGTTAAAAAGTTTTCAACAAAGGCCACAGTTTCCATCAATGCAATCTCATTGAATAATATGCCTTGTCAAAATTTTCATTTAGTCTGGCTTAACCCTTGTTCTCAATCATTTTAGCTTACGTGAAAATTCATTTGATTCTGCTATCTAAAAAAATTAGTCTATTTACTTATGGTGGCACATTTGATTCTAGTAAAATCTTTTGGTGATTCAGCTGGATAATTTTTGAACTTATGCTTGGCTCCATAAAAAGCTTGTACAGTGAACGTGCCTGTCAGGTATGGTTGAACCTCCAACTTTTTGCTACATAGAAAGCTTTATTGACAAAGCTACAGGAACTTTTGTATATGAATGGGAGAAAAAAATGCCTTGTCTTTTTTATGATATGTTGCCATGTGACAAATGTTAGCCTATTCATAATCCTGACAAGACAGTAACATTTCGTTTTTCCCATATTTCTATTGCATTTATATCTTATATTCATAATAGATCTTCTTTAGCAACAAAATAATGGAAAAGAAAGTAGTCTGGAGGCAAAAACTCAATAATAGTTCAGTATAAAGAAAACATTTGATTTATCTGCAGTTCTTATTTGCAAGGCTAAGTTTATAATGCTTGTTTATGTTTAGCATGTTTTAAAGAATTGAAAGAGGTGAAAAATTAATGAACATGGAGTATTGGAAATTAAGAAGTAACCTCTTGATGTGAACTAAAATAGAGAGAAATAACAAAATTACGCGACGATAACACTACTCATATTAATACAACAGGGCAGCACAAATATTTAGCGCAATCTAATGGAGCACAAATGTTTAGCTAACACAAGTAGACATAGCCAGACAAGATTCAAGATTTCCCAGAAAACTAAGGATGATACCTAAGATCTGTAGCTTCCCAGGTTTGTCCGGTAGATAGAACAGTGCCACAGATCTGCCTCATGTGCAGAAATGCAGCAAAGAGGGACCTCAGAGAGCAAGAGCTGCCGTGGTGTTAACCCCTCAAAACCCAAGCTCCCAATGCTTAAAACCCTCCAGCTAGGTGAATCTCCAACACTCTGGAAGCTTTCTCTGAAAAAATACAGGAGCAAAAGATCCCCAAAACAGAGACTAGCTCCCATGTTATCATGGAAAGGTCGCTTTTAGGAGAAGCTAACACAAAAATCAAACTTTTCACGTAACTCCACCAGCAGCAACAAGTAATTGCAAAGCACCCCCAATATTGGTCCCATCTCAAGAGATGGACTAGGGACTTAAAAGTACTCCAGATATGGGCCAACTAAACCTAACCAAGACTCGGCACCCAAAATAATGACAAAACTATCCCTGATCACCAACTGAAATTCTGGGTGCCCAAAATACAAATTAGGCCACAAAATATTGATTTATATATGTACGTACAAAAGATACTTGTTGTTTGCTTCATTCCTACCAGTTTAGAAAGAGCTCGACGCCATGCAAGCATTTGAGTTGGCAGGCCTACATAAGCCTTCATTTGGCTTTGTGAACTCTTTTTCACTGCCATTCCTAGTTTTCACCACACATATATCTTCCACTTTATCAAGATTCGAGATTTCCCAGAAAACCAAGGATAATACCTGATCTATGTAGCTTCCCAGGTCTGTCCAGCAGATATGGGCTGGCCTTGTGCACAGAAATGAAGCAACAAGGGGACTGAGAGCTGTTGCGAGATCACTCCTCAAAACCCAAGCTCCTAATGCTTGAAATACTCCAGCTAGGTGAAGCTTCAGCACTCTGAAAGCTTTCTCTAGAAAAATACAACAAAAGACATCCAAAATAGAGACCGAATCCCCAATGCCGGTCCCATTTTAAGAAGTGACTAGGAACTGAAAAAATACTCCAGATATGGGCCAACTGAACCTGACCAGGACCCAGCACCCAAAATAGTAATTAGACTACAAAATACTGGTTTATATACATACATGTAAAAGATGCTCGCTGTTCGAATCATTCCTGCCCGGCTAAGAAGATCTCGACTCCATGTGAGCATTTGCCTACAGAAGTCTTGTTCTAGCTTCATGGACTCTTCTTCACTAATCCAAGTTCTGTCCCTAAGTGGCCTGTTCTTCCATTTAACTAAGAATCTGAAGTGTCATTCTGAGTGTTCACTACATGTATGTCTTCCACTCTATTTCTTCCTTCTTTCCTGAACTAAGTTGTTGCCTTCACCATTTTGAGAGTTCTCAAAGCCTCCAAACCATCATGATAATCGTACAGATCAGCCACATAAAAAATAGGTGAGATTGCAAACCCATCTGGTAGTTCAACTTCTAAGCAGTTTCTTTAAGTTTCTTCAGCACTGTCATGGCCTGATCTTTTACTGATTCAATATATAATAAGTGCCAATAGGAAACCTTTCCGGGCATAGGTTAACTAAATAAATCACCCACACGAAATTCTTTGTGTTGCCAATGTTTGTCTCTAGCTTCCTTGTGCTAAAGGATAACTGAAGTGGAACTTCCTCTTGAATTTCTAAAATGGATTCATCTAGTTCTTTGACATCATCACTTACTTGCCTCGGTATCTACAACACCCTTAGGTGCCCATCCATAGATAGTCTTGAATGGAGACTTTCCATTATACCTATTAATCGAATCATTGTAGACAAATTCAGCTTGCAGTAAAACCATGTCCCATTGCTTTACCTAGCCCCTAACTAAGCTCCTGAGTAAATTGTCAATGTTTGATCAACATTTTCAGTCTAATCATCTTTTTGTGGGTGGAAAAATGCTATATTGCAAGTTAGTCCCCATCGTCTTCCACAAGGTCCTCCAAGAATAGCTAACTTCCGATCCCGATCAGAGCTAATGGTCTTGGGCAGTCTATGCAATTTGACTACCTCCACATGTGAAGCATTCGAACTCTTGCTGCAGCAAATACAATGAGCGATTTGGAGAAACAATCGACGATAACAAAGATGGAATCCATATGCCCTAGCTGTCCATGGCAGTCCCAGCACAAAATCCATAGAGATGTCAACCATGGTGCTTCTGGAATCGGTAGAGGAAGGTACAAACTTGTATTTTGATGCTGCCCCTTTGAAGTTTTGATTCTAAAATATTTGAGCAAATATAAGGCAATTTGATTTTGTTCTGTATTTTTGTTTGAAATGATAAAATTGTTTTTATGTTTATGATTTAATCAAGTTGTCGCATTTGGGTAAAGCTATGTATTTGAAGGAGGATCCATTTTAAGCTTTGGTGTAAGAGGGCCCTTTTGTTCAGAGTGCAGGTTGATACTTGAATGGTTGGTGAATCCTTAGTGTGGTGGTATCTTTTTTATTGTTTAATCCATGGTTGTTAAGGGTTCTAAATTGTTGATTGTTCTGGATGGTTTGGAAATCTACTTTGTGGAAGTCAGGAAAAAGATAATCTACTTATATCTCTTGATTTTTTTCCTTCTTTCCTTAGAGTGCCTGTGTGTACGGATAGGGGGTTGGGGATGTTAAGTGTCGGTTAAGTTGAATGTAGTGTTTTCCCTCCACGTTCATGGTGCCAACCAGTGAGTCATTCTGTCAATTAGTTGGATCGAAGCAAGGTCTAAAATACCGGTATCAATACCCATATGATTTCCTTATCAGTAACTGTATGAATCGTTATGGGGTGTGGTACCCGCATTTTAGACCTTAAAGTGCTGGAGTGTCAAATTGAAACACAAAACCAACAAGCACTGAGACACAATCAATATTTTTCCCATTTTGGATAATTATTGTACTCCAGCTTTTTAATTAGTTAAGTATCAAGAGGTTATTTTAACTTAATTGTAGCAAAAGCTGATTGGAATTTTTGATCAAAAATTTCATAGACTTTCCAAAACTGATATCATTTATATGGGATAAGACTTTCAGGTTAATGTTAAGGTATTGTCAACTAGCAAGGAGATAGTTATGAGAATATTATAAACTTTTTCACTTGTTGTGCTGTCTCAGAAATGTCGTACTAAGAGCTGTGTCCCTCTGCACAAACTGTTCAGTGCAACATTTAAGTGAAGATACCAGGATCATTTAAGTCATTTATTAACTTTTTTCATGTATAATCCTTTTACAAGATCTTCCAAGAGATTCCATTTGTAGTTGATCATGGTTGCTAAGTGCAATATCCATAGTTTGAATTCAGTCATTGGAACGTTTTTATCTATAGTAAGCGAATATGGTGAGTTGATCTCTCGCTTTTCTCTGCTTTATTTTTGCTCACTTTCCTAGACACTCCTGAAATAATTATCCTGCATATGTGTTCATCTTAGGAAATTCTGGCTATCTTCCCAGGCTATTGCCTGTTCATTTTTGCAAGCTAAAGCAACTAAGGCCATGTTTGGGATTGCTGTTGGCATTAGAGCTTTTAGAGCTTTCAAAAGTAGAGCTTTCAGAAAGTAGAGCTTTTTGAAGTAGAACTGTTATAAAAAGCTTTTTGTTGTTTGGTAACTACATTTTTAAAGTATTGCGGAACTTTAATATGTATTTGGTAAACAAACTGAGAAAGTACTTTTAGTATGACAAAATGACCATAAAGGATATTGCATAGTATTATACAATAGAGCATAATAAAATATAATATGTATTGATGCATAAATATATAATATAGTATAATATTACTATAATGTAATATAGTATTATTATAATATATTTGATATAATATTGTATACTATAGCATCTTCTTGTTGTCGAAGTTATCTCTTCAGATTCTGCTTTTATTGAATGTGAAATTAGACTTGACTTGTTGGAGATTATACAAGTTGCAATGCTATAATAGGAAAATCTTTAAATACAAGCACCAACAAGGTTTGGTCTCTTAAATACAAGCACACCTCATGACAGAAGTTTTGCTAACCAAGATAATTTCTTTTGGCATCTGACAGATCTGTCAGATAAAAGTCCAACAGATCTCTGTTTTCAATGCAACATTTATAAGGGAGGGAGAGGTAAAAACTATAAACAGAAATGTGCTTCATTATTTCTATTCAGTTTTTGTCGTCGATATTTTATGCATTAGTATCTTTACATTTTTTAAATTTTTAAGGATGAGAAAACTTGGTTCTCTATTGTTTCTCCTCTACATATGAAGTGATGATTGCTGGTTGTGTTATTTATGGGATGAATTTCCTGCAGGTTGGTCACTTTAGATTCTTTGCTTCTGACAATTCAAGAAAAAATCAAATTGGCAGAGGTGATGAGTGAGGCAAACATGAAACACCCCAAAGAAATTGCAAATAGGGCGGACGAAGTGAAGAAATCACTTCAGGTTAGCTAAGTTCTGTAAATATCTTTAGTAACTTGTCGGGTAGTTGTAGTTGGTCGGTATTGATACTAATTCAGATCTAAGTATTGCATAAAAATCTATGGCCTGGACTCTCTGCAATCATATCTGTTTCTGTTGTTCTTTATCTATGTTTGTCCTTTGTTATTCTATTTTTATTCTCTTTCTTTTGGAGTCCAATATTATAATGTACACCAGTTACATTCTCTAGCAGTATATGCCGTAGTAAACTGGTTACAGTAAGCTGCTTGCCAATATGAGCAATGTCAGTCGAGGTGTCTTACTTGGTGGCAGAAGTTAAACACTTAAAGCAGGATGGCCTGGGCTTACAAGGATGAACAGATTGGCTACAAGCCGACCCAAGATGTAATAACCTACCTTTAAGGGACTACATAAAGCCACCTTTACTTTGCCTGTGCCTATGTTTAACTAATGTTCATCTGACATCGATTTTCAAAGAAAAGATTGAAAGAGAGATCCACTTCTATTATCCTTGCATTTGGATTGCATCAAAAATTTCACCATCTTGCCTTAATAAATTTTATAGTGTAGGAGGTGGTAGTGAATCTGATAGAGGCAAGAAGTAGTTGCTGGATTTGTCCCCTCATTTCAAACAATTAGATGCCTTTCATGCCCTCAGCCATATGCCCAGGCTTTGCAAACTCATGTACCAATGACGGCATTACGCTCAAACTTATTTTACTTTCATTTTGAGCCATTCCCTCTTCTAAATCTGCTGGTATTGTGGTATTATGCTGTGAAATACCTGAATTGAAGCTGAACTTGATTTATTTCTACTGATGCTGATCCTGGTTACAGTGGTTGGCGAATGGAGATCTTGAGCAGCCTCCACCGCCACCCTGCAGGGAAAAGGAAGGGCTTGCAAGCAGGATGCTCTGTCTTAAAGGGTAGGATCATGTTATAATAACCATGGCCGTGACCTTAAACTGGCACAAGCTATGGTAATAAATTGCTTTTGCTTAAAGCTTTTGAATATTTTTACTTGAGTTCCGCATCAATGTGCTTGTGTCTGAGAGAGTGAGAGAGAGAGAGAGAGGATGGACGGGAACCGGCAAAAATTCAGGGTGACACAACCGGTATGCACTCTTATGATTGCTATTTTGTCAAGACATTACTTAATATTTACTAACTAATAGAAATTGTAGATAACTTTTATGAATGCCAAATGAAGTCCTACCATATTCCATGGAATGGAGCCGTTAAAAATACGTTGTTCCGACTGTTTATTGTAACACCATGATAACAGCCATATTACTATGTCCATTACATTGTAAGCTTACGTGCTCATAGAATAATTAATGTGCTATAAAGCTGTTCAAACCATTGCAACATTATTTTTACAAATAATGTTTTTTTCCTAGTTGATAAGAATGTTTGAAAATGTCACCTCCTGAGCTAGAGCTCCCATATCTAGATGGAAAGGGTAGGCACAAAAGACAGAGAGCATGTTGACAATCTGGTTGTTAATTTTGATTCTGAGGCACAAGTAAGTGTAAAGAGTATTGTGAAAAATACTGTAAAATTAAAAAAAAACACTCCTTGAATGAGATAAGGAAGACTTTGAAGTCAAAGTTGGACCATGCAAAAATATATTAGTATAGTTTTTTATTTTTTTTTGTCTTTGTCGAGTTGAATGCTTAAAGTTTGAAAGTCGATAGGTGTTTGAAGGGATCCGATGCGTTGCTGTTTAACCTGTCAAACTCCGTCTCCTCCTGGCTTTTGCCTTCTTTTGCCGCTCGTGCGATTGAGATGGTCTTCCATACAGCTTGCGGCATGTGTGCCGTCCGTTTATTCGACTTCTGCGAGCCGCCTTCAATGCCATGATGGAATTCAATGGCCAGCTTGGTGTTCTCTGAATCAGGCTGTCTTGTGTCCTTGCTCAATTGGGTTGGATGCTTGCCATGTTCTCATTGTGGGAATAGAGGAACAAAAATCCTCATCACTTGTTGGGTGGTCCAATTGTACTGGAAGATTCTGATCTAGATCTTCTGGTGCATATGGGGGCAATAAGAGATTGGTGGATTCCTTCCTTGGAGAACTTGATCATCTGCAAGTGCTTGCGTTGCTTTGCTTCGCATTATGAACCCTACAGCAGTGGCAATTACCTTGTTTCTTTTTGTTTTTTCTTGTTTGCGACACACATCGATCTAAAACCTCTTTTCTCGGGCATGGAATCGAGGGAGATCGACTAACAATCAAGTTTCGATGAATACGATTATTGAAAATAAGGCCGACATTTTGCATGCGTTTGTCGGAGACAACCTAAGGTTGGTGTTATGATTGATGGCTATAGAATATTGATTGCTTTTGATTCGGAAATAAAACATGAATAACTTTATAATAAAGGGTGTTTAAGCCGAACAGTTTATAAAGAATAAAAAAAGAAACAAGTGAAAACCTGATTATTCATGAAATATCTAGTTTAAGAGGAGACTGAAATAAATCTGCTTCTCAAATAAATCACTGTTGCATTCCTTTCACTTGTATTTTTATGAATAAAAATACTCTCAATCTTCAGTTATCTCAAAATTTCCAAGATGAAGATAAACATAAAGTTGTGAAATAACTATCTCTATTCCATATTTTTTTTGTTTCCTGACCAAATGCAAATGTAAGGATAATCAATCACCTGGCATAGAGAGCGATCATGATGGATCTGTCAACACCAATTCCCCATTCATGCCTTGTCGCTGTCTAACGACAAAACTTTGTCTTGCTTGCTCCTATACTATCCTTTTTGATGGGATCATATCCGGTTTCAGCTCTTAGGATCTTGTCAAAATGGCAACTTGTCCAATAATGGGCATCTCATTTGCAAGCAATGCTGGATTGGCCCCTCACGCCCACTAATGGTGCTCTGAATCTAGATTGTTGGGCAAACCAAAGGGGGAAAGAAGGCAGTTTGGCTTGCTGGCTTATATGGTACCTGAGGGGGCAAATGGGCACCACCAGGGGCCCAAAGTGAAATCTAACAACTCGGATAGCGTGCTTCTTAATATACCACTTTGGCATTTCAAGGGACCCTCTCTCTCTCTCTCTCTCTCATATGGTGATATAAGATGCTACTATTTCATTGAAGCTTTATAGTACCATCTTAAGCTTGAGAGAGAATATTAACATAATTTTAAGAATCACATAATAATTTATATCAGCTCATATTATTTTTCTTTGTTAGCGTGATCCTGTATCGATCGTGGTATGAGCACTTGACCTATACCTCTTCTCTCTTTGGCCAGTCTTTTCTTTCTCTCCCTCTGGAACTAGCTTAGCTTTCATATTATTTTCCTCATTTTTATAAATAAGGGAGAAAAAAAGAAAGAGAAAAATATTAGATAAATGACCAGATGGAGGTAATGATGATGAATAACCAAGTAGAATGGAATGGGCTGGAAATTTATTGTGGAGTAGAACTTTAGTTCACATCATGTCGTAAACTAGGGCTTCGACATGAAACAAAAAAGGCAGGAGTTATGGAGTCCTATTACTAAAACTTTTATTGATGATCATGGATTTTCTTTTCTTTTTTTTTTTTTTTGATTTGGCGACAACTTACAAGTACTGGAGAAGCCTATGAAGCTGGATAAGTACGCAACACAAAAAAAAGGGTATTGGAGTTCCAAAAAATTACAACAGAAAGAGTAGAAAATGAATGGAAGGATGAAAGCATGTTATTCTATTAAATCTAGAAGTTTCAAATCCTTCAAAAAGTTCTATCTGCTATATCTAAATTCTCAATTATTTCATTCACATTTGTAAAGAATGAAGAACAATGCGTGCATATATTATTCACAAATGTAAACAAATCGAACAAATCCTTCTGACCTCTCTGCTTTATTTTGCACTCTAAAGGAAAATCCTACAACAACACTGAGAAACAAAAGCAAACGGTCTTAATTGGCTTGTCTCACCCATTCCCACTAATAGCTAACCCAAAGCTTATCCACGCTGACGCTCGTCTGCTGCGAGCCCGGTCCGGAGAACGCAGACCCAAAGCCGGCCGAGGCCGGAGAGGAAACTTGAACAGGCGCCGGAGCCGGAGAACAAACCGGGCCGGCCGAGGCCGCCCCTCTCTTCCTTCTCTTGGGCGACGACGAGGGGGTGCCCGGCAGATCCGACGAGGCCCTCTTAGCCGGGGCCGGAGCGGCGTCGTGGGACCCGACCAAGAGTGGGAAGTTGAGGAGCGCGCGGGAGCCGCGCATCCGGAAGGCGGCGCGGTCGTAGGCGAGCGCCGCGTCCTCCTCCGTCTCGAAGGTCCCCAGCCAGACCCTCGCCCCATTCTTCGCCGGATCCCTGATCTCCGCCGCGAACTTCCCCCACGGCCGCCGCCGCACTCCTCTGTAGTGCCGCCCCCTCGCCGGCGCTGCCAGCAACTCCGCCGGCGTCGGCGGAGGCGGTGCCTGCTCTATCTTGACGGCCACCGCCGGAGGCCGGAAGGCGTGTTGGACGAAGGCGTAGAGGAGCATGTCGTCGGAGTCGTCGGGGCGGAATGGGAGGCCGCCGGCAGTGGAAGGAGGTAAGCTCGAAGGGAAGTCGAAGGGGTTCCAATCGTCGAGCAAATGGTGGCGGATGGATTCGAGGAGGGCGACGTCGGCGGCATCGGGGATTGGCCCCTGGGCGTACATTTTCCGGTCGCGGGTAGGTGAGAAGAGGAGAAATCGAGAAATTTGGAGTTTCTGAACTTGTTGGTTTGATGGAAAGAATGGCGTGCGACGGGGATTTATATAGAGCGAAAGGTTCATGCATGTTAACAAGTTTGAAGGTTGAAATGGGAGGTGACAGAAGGGGGAATGTGGTTCTCCGAAGTTTCCTTGTCTCGAGCACGTGTATAAAAGAATTGCCTTCGTTTTTCTTCAAATCCGTTTGAGGTTGGGATTTCGAAGGGGAATGCCCGTGGGTTGATGATGTCAGTCATGAAGAGATCTACTTTTCTGCCACGTCAGCTAAATTCTTGCATTATATCTTTCTGCTCCACTGCCCCGCTCCGTTCCTTATTACATCATGGAAAATATTGGCATCTCAAGAGATCCCCGCATATAAGCAATAGAGAGCATTAATATAACCTTTTCAGACTAAAGTTTTCATGTTATGTCTATTATGAATCTGTATCCTCTGGCGTTGATAAATTTTTTGGATCTTATTAATCAAAGAAATGCGACTTTAGGCTATAGTTGGCTTAGAATATTGTGGAAATAGAATTTGAACTTATAATTTCAAGATTATGAGCTTCGAGAGCTACCAAACTAGTCTACTCTGCGATGAAGAACTGAGAAATAATAAACAAAACAAAAAAAATTGGACACACTCTTTTACCATATCTATACAAATAGAGTAGTCTAGAATGGTAAAGAGGGCTCCAATGATCTGTAATAAGAAATTTGTACCGGTATTAGATCCCTGACTGGCTTCAAGATGTTTGTGTTAGGGACTAAATTATCAATTAAGTGATGATCATATGATCATGGGTAAATGTGTGGCCCAGAGGTCTCAAGCAGAATCCAGTGGCCCTGCGCCCCATGGTTGCATCAAGAGGCGAGCTAAGCCACATCCTGCTACAAGACAAGTTGGTGGCTGGATAAGATCATGAGCGTGCAAGTGGAGGCCACCTTTTTTGTTTTTTTAATCTTGTAGCCAATATCTGTGTCACAATCACTGAATCAAAGACCTTTGCGGCTGCCAGCCACTCCTTGGAAGCCAGGGCGGAAATCTTATCTCTTCTTAATGTTACTCTAATTGTACTCTTTTTCATATCTATATTAATAGTATTTCTTAGGATATACGTTCTATAATGTTTTTTCGTAGTATGATTAACTAGAACAAAAGTTTAATCCCTTGTCGCTTTTACTACTTTGTCTTGTTTGCCCAGGCTTTTCAATCTTTACTCATTATTTAACTTTCTTATTCGCCCGTGTTAGACATCAAGGGATGGACTCCATCAACAATCTCATATTGGTGGTGGTCAATAAGCTAGAGTGACCTCAAGTAAATGCCACCAGGAATTATGCTCCCAGAGATATCGACCCAATCTGCCACACAGTTTGCTTCTTAGTACGTTCTAACGTTATATGTAAATCTTTTTAAAGAAGAACAAAAAAAAAAAAAAAACAATCTGCATGTTCAGCATGCTACCCACGCGGACTGACTCCGCACCGCTACCGTACTACTGATCGTTATTTGGCCATCCATGCACGCCACGTCGGCCCAAATAATGACAAAATAAGTTTCCCCATATAAAATGACAGTCTGAAAGACTTGAACCATCTCTGCTGAAATTTTCTCCCTTTTATACTGTTATCTCTGTATTCTGACTTATCATTAAAAGGTCCTCCACCAAAAACTCTCCAGCAGGTGGACTGCCTCGAGGCTGCCTCAAAGAAGACCAGCACCTGACGCCTCAACCAAGCTATTCAGCTCGCCTCCAGCCGGCGTCAAGGTTGTCCGAGCTGCACTCCAACTTCGGTCCAGATTCTGCAGCAACAAGTCTTCTTTGTATATAATTTTTCTCCTTTTTTTCATGTTAAGCTGCTCTGCGCATGCCCGTACAAAATTAAACAAAAATTAAAGTCCTCATTCGCACTAAGGTATGCTTTAAATATACTACTAAGTGCATAAGCAAGCAAAGATCATGTCCTATTCTTACTGAAATGAAATCCTTATTATTTTCTAAGCACTTCGATGATGTCACCAAGTTCAGAGGAAATAGCAAGTGGAGATGCTACCAAAACAATAGATTAGCTTCATTTATTTGTCCATTCTACCTCTGAATCACATGGTTGCAGGCTAACAAAGCTGTCGTAACAACATCATAATGCAACGAATTTTTTTATTAAACCGTATTAAATAACAGTAGATTCTATGGGGAAAAGATTAAGAAAATAAAAGCATGTGGTCATGACAAGTTCTTCCTGGGGCTCAGAAACCCTAACTGGATAAAATAAGAAGGTCGTTGGGGATAAGAGAGCGGTTAGTAATTTAATACAAGAGAGAGTTGTGAATCTGATCTTATACGCATTGTTATTATTACGAGATTCGTGAGTCTCTCAAAATAAAATCAACTAAAATAATAATAAAAATAAAGATGCCGTATGGGTTATCAATTATTATTATTTTTTTGATAACCGATGGCTAAACTTGAGGTTATCAGGGCAGATTCATATGCTAATGATGGTTATCAGATGACTTTCTGATCTAACTCATTTAGAGTGAAGACGCCATCCTATTTTACACTCTGCTGTAAACTACTACAATCATTATAATCTCTTAAAATTTTGTATATTTATAGAGAATCGAATAGCATTACTGATTAGATGACAACATATGTAGCGAATCATACGGGCTTATGGCTGTTAACGAGCCGAGTTGAGCCCGAGCCATGGCTCGTTTCACATAAGCTCAAGCTCGGGCTCGGGCTCGGTAACGAGCACTGTATTGGGCTCGAGCTCGGGCTTGCTTGGCCAAATGAAGGCTTGGACTTAAGCTCGTAAAGCTCGTTTCAATTACGAGCTCCAGAACGAGCTCGAGCTTGGGCTCGATAACAGGCTATTTTTCTCTATGTGGTCAGATTTTTATGAATTATGGTGCTGAAATAAGATTTTTCAGTGGGAGATTAGAGCTCATTTGGGCTCGTGAGCTACTCGGGCTCAAGCTTGGGCTCGGGCTCGGGTGTAAACGAGCCTCATATTGGGCTCGAGCTCGGGCTCGTTTGACCAACGAGCCAAGCTCGAGCCGGGCTTTTACCGAGCCGAGCCCAAGCAGCTCGGCTCATTAACAGCTCTATACTGGATCTATCCTATAGGTGTCTATGGCTGATTTTTTTAAAAATATTTATAAAATTTTATTTCCTGATCCTTGTGAACGCATCTTTTCTCATTTAATTTAAATTATCTGATTTACTATAAAAAAATAAAGATGCGGCTAACCTTACCACGTGCGAATACCACGAGGTTGGGTTAGGGTTCCATGCCGCCGCAGACGTCTTCTCAAAAGCTGCCAAATTTGACATGGCCTGAGAAGTGCTCCGCTCAAGCACGTAAGCAAACAAATGTTAAAATAAATTATGTTGCAGTTACAAAAAATGGTACCAAGAAGAAGAAGTTGGCACGTGCCAGCGGTTCATTGGTTCCTTATGTCATATCTCGCCTTGAGATCGTGACTTGCGCCAATTCCCTGTCTCAACAACGGCGCAGCTTTTAGAACGCCAAATTCAACCCCTGTAACGTTACTTTTAATTTAAAACATTAAACGACACCTGAAAACATATATCAAGATAAAGATGTATCAAAGCAAAGTTTTGAGTATGTGATAATTATTAGGAATATTATTAGCTATCATATGCTTGTTACATTTCGTAGTTTCGATTTTAGGATACGTTCCTAAAATATAGACTTAGTTATATTACGGATGGACCTTCCTCTTTAATTTTTTTTTCTCTCTTTCTTTGAAAGAAAAGAAAGTCCATCTAAAGAGTACTTGGAATTACATACAGTACAAATCCTAAGTATTTAGGATCATAATTCTCATCCAAAACTATTTATTGAAGGAATTTAATGAGAAATGGTAAAGGTTTTTTGCTCGTACCAAGGTAGAGAGGAGAAACAAGCCTACCTTAGTCTGGCTATGCCATTTGGATGAACAAAAATTATAGGATGATTAGTGGAATAGTTACCCCACCAGAAGGTTTGATACGATAGGTGGTTAGCATCGTGGTTAGCTGACACATACTGATGTGAACAAGAGTCAGGCTCTCTTATAAAGTTTGCCGTCTCGATATCAGACTTTATATTGGGGCCACACTAGCACAGTGTCGATACAGTACGAAATTTTTTTAGCCTACCGACACACTCGGTATGCTATTCATATCAGATACTGATACCGAACCAATGCAGTACGATATTCGAAACTCTTAGTAAATTGGTTGGCACCTCCCCTTGGTGTGCTGAAGGTTAATTTTGATGGCTCCGTGAAACCATTCACTGTCAGCATAAGCTGGCTGCATTATAAGGGATTTCCAAGGGGATCTCCTCTCCATGCCGAGGGGAAGAAGCTGCCTTCATGCTCTGTCCTTTTTGCTGAACTAACTACAACTTGGGAGGGTTTATGCTGTGCGGTTTTAAAATTTGAAGCCTCCCAAGTGTCGCTGGAAGAGGATTCAACCACAGTTATTAGGATTCGAAACAGTTTTTCCTTACACTTCTCAGATCCTCTACTTCTAGATTTCTTGCGGATGGGAAGAGCCGTTGGGGGTGCTTCAAGTCACACATATTTAAAGAGAAGGGAAGCACGTGACCGACTGGATGGAGAGGGGCGTTGGCATTCTGCCCCCGTTGGCTTCCCTGGTGACTGCATATACCTATGGACTCTATTCGGTTTTGATATATTTATAAACTTTCTTTTGGGGCATTGTCCTTCTCTTATACCATAACATCCAGATCAGCTACGTAATACAGTCATATACTTTTTAGAATAAATTATATCAGAACGAACTCGGCTCATGGTCTATGTGGACTATAGTATACTACAGCATGGATATATTTGAGCTGACCATAAGCTGATCGTGGTGTTTGTGATTAAATTTGAATAGATTTGGGCTTTTAGCCTGGCGAAAACGCTAGGGCTTAGATGGGAAAGTATGTGATGATTCATGCGGGCGTGTGTTTAGTCCCACATCTATTATTTGTTGGATAGATCTTGGATACTTATATTAGATCAAGTAATTCAAATAATACCTTCTCATTAGCCTTTTTAGGTGAGGTTCTCACTTCTCAGTTGTAAAGATACTAAAATAATATATATTTATAAGATAAACCCTTGAAGCGATTGTATGCCAGAAAGTTCATATTTATAAGAAAAAATCTTAGACATCATCATCCGAACCTATCTAGCATATGCTATCCTTTGCTGCCTTTTGCTTGAGCTCCTTCACTTGGGCCACCCCATTCGACTCCGACATTCCCTCCACCCCTTCTATGATCCTCATCTGCGTTAGATCCTGGGGTGGTGGTGATTTCTAAAAGTTATCACGAACTTCAACTCGTCCATAACTTAAATTTTTTGTCTCTTAGTGTTGATCCATGTTAGTTAGATTGGGATTTGGGTTCAATATACCTGAGTTCGTTTTTTTTTTATAAGTAAATTAGATAAATTAAATAATATGAACATAGATACACCTGTAAAAATTAGAAAATAAAATATTCAAAAATTGAACAGAAAAATTTATCGAAGAATCCAATAATGTAGTTCCAGTATGATTGGCCACATAAGCCGCTATCCAATCGGTAGCATCATCAGCTCCTCTCTAAATATATAACACCTTAATAAAGAGCAATGCATGCATCATTTACCAGTAAGCCTATATAAAGGGATAAATTCTAGTATTGGTAGATGGTTTTGATAGGGATCTAATAACTGTCAAGAAGTCTTCTTCTAAATCTGAGTTTATTTTTAATAAGAGTGATGTTTTCATCTTTTGGTAGAAAATGGTGATATTTTTATTACAAGGGGGAGTGTAATTTGAGGATTAGGAGAATTTCTTTCTCGTGAGATGTTTTTTGCAAGAGGGGTGAAATTCGTTATTTCGGTCTATATGTTTTTTGAATAAATGTATTTTTTTCTCTATTTTTTTTTTCTTTCACGATTGTTGGTCGATTTAATAGGTGTTTATTCTAGATCCCAAGCTGGTGCATTTGATCTAAACCGAGAAACATGCCATTCTTACGGTAGACTTTGTCCAACTGAGAGGTAATTGGCCCGTGTGCTCTGTTAAGAAGAAATATTGGGAGCCTCCATGCCAATATATGCTTTACACTCTTGAGAAGAAGAACAAGTACAGACTAAACCGGCGCTACCGGAGTAGAAAATGAGCTCCTAGTAAATTTTACCAATCACGTCATGCCACATCAGCAAAATGAACTTTTTGTGTGAATGAGGGAAGCACATAGCATTGCTTAGATTCATCATCTCAGAGCCAATCATTTCCCTTGCTATTGATTGTCTCCTTGTCTACTACAAATCTTGAAGCTAAGTTCTATATCTGTAACAATCAAACCTTAAACCTTATCCCAACTGTTCTTTATATGCTTTATTAATTCTTATAAATTGATTGTTCATGGTTGCAACCAACTCTATTATCAGTACAAGCTTTTCTTTAAGCTAGATGATAAATTGCAGTACATCCCATGCAAAAGAAAATTCCATCTCATCCTTTTCTCGGGCTATGGAGTTTCTTGAGACTGGATGTCTTCTTTGAAGTTGTCTAGGCTGGTGTCTGCTGAGGAAGTAGGGTGCATCTTTTCAGAATTTAGTTTTGGAGTCTCTTCCCCTCTAAATGTACCAAAAAAAAAAGAGAACCCAATAGCTTACATTTATAATTTGGTAAAAAGACAATATTCCAAAGAAATGAAAGGGGCAAGGAAATAGAAAATAAGGTGGCTTCAGTTGCAGAAATGACCACCCTAATTAGCAAATCATACAGTTCCTCAGCTTTGCTTAGGATCCGGGTTCTTATTCTGAAATCCTTCAAGAATTAAATTGCAATTGTTCATGGTTTGTGCATCCAAGAGAGCATGATTCCAAAGTTTAATCATTAATAACCTCCAACACCTGCTCAAAAGATTGCCATTGTTAGCTAAAATTGTATCAATTTTGATAAATCAGTTTACTTAGGAATAAAAGAGAGAATAACTACATGTTGATAAAGGTTACCTGGAAATATTTATTGTGCAAACAAAGAGTATAACTAAAATATAGTAGATAAAGTAGCAGTCCTTTTAATAGAACCTTCATGAAATAGTTGGTCCAATGTTGCAATTTATAATGCACAGATGCAACTTGGCCAAAAATTCCATCCAGATGAAAACCAGCAGAAGAGATGTTAATACAATTTAAAGTATGAGAATATTCATCTGAGGAGGCATGCTTATGAATGTCAACATGCAAAGAAGTTTTCCAGAAGCAAAAAATCTCTTTGCACAGGGAAAGGGAAAGGTGAAAAAAGAATGAGGGAGCAATATGCAAGCATATGCATGTATAATTGCAAGCAAAACATCACAGAATAGAACCCTACCATAGCAAACCAGTATCTCGCACAAGGTCCTGCCCATGAAGCCGGGAGAATGCCTCACATGCCCATGGAATGTGACCATCTGCTACCACCCTGCAAAGAAGCAGTTGTACTCATTAGAACTAAAGTTGGTGAACATCACCCTCATCACGCTGAACATGTATACCCCCAACCCACACACACAAAAAAAGGGAAACGAAAGGAAGCAAAATTATAAGACACACACACATACAGAGAGAGAGAGAGAGAGAGAGAGCATATCTAAACAAAATGCAATTCCTCTATATGATATTTTCTTTCAAGTTACTTGTAAACAGGCTAACATTACTTAATGTTCTTCACTTATATATGACATTAACCAAAATCGAACTTTATGCCATTCAGACTTTTTGCATTTGAAATAACATCTGCTGCCGATATTCACATCTCATGGAGCCTAGACAGTACTTCAAAATTTGCTAGACCGTTCAACAACAAAAGGGAGTGCAGTTTTTTTATTAATTTGCGGTACTTTTTAAGCAAACAAGAGAATGTAAATTAAAAAAATAACGAATAGGAAATTTGGTTTCATATTAATCCTTATACCCTTAATTTACCAAAACAGGATTAACAGCAAAACAAAATTAATTGAATTTGAAGCAGATAGAGCACGACCTTTGTCTCCTCACAAATGAATTCCAGAGGTGCATAATTTGCTTCTCATCTTTTGTCATCTTAACAAACTCATCAAACATCTGCATAATATGGTGGGCATCATGATAAATATAGCATTTTTGTATGATGTTGTAAGAAATATTAAAAGAATAGCTTGCTAAATTTCATAACCGCAAAGATCCAGTGTTACATGAAACCAGATTTTAATTTGATAATAAGAGTTTTAAACCAAGCTCAAAACAGAATGCTCTAAACATGATGACTCAGGCAATAAAACAAGCAGATAAAAATTTCTAGAAAAACAGAATAATATATCTCTTCTATTTTGTATGTAATAAATTTCTAATATATGAAAAGTGAAAGAGGAATGCTATGTAATCACCATATCTTACCATTCTGTCTTCAATATCAGCAACGTCATTATCCATTTCATCTTCACTGTCCTGATCTGATAGTACTTCTTCCAATGCCATTGGCTTTAAACACAAGAAACATATCAATCTCTAACTAATTTATGCACGACTAAGAAATTAAAATTGAAGTATTTTTCATAAATAGCAATATTAGAATAGAATTTCAGAAAGAGTTAAAGAAGAAAAAATGCAATCTCAATAAACTTAGGAAATAAAGCTTGAATTCATTATATCTCAGCTAGGAATTTGACCATATAAAGGGAGAGAAATGTTTCAAACATAAAATGAATAACCATATAAGTTCAGATCAGAAATCACATATACTGACTAGTATAAGCTTGACAGGAAGTGATGCAAGTCACTTAGTAGCATATAGTAAATCAATTGAAAAGGCATAAACACAGAAAAAATCTGCAATGATGCAAATTATAGCATTCTTATGTTGGTGAAGTGCATTGAACTTGGAAAGCCCACATAGTGATTGTTGCAGAAACATTCACTTCTCCCTACGACACCACCTCCTAGACACCCACCACAAACTCGCAGCCTTCACACTCCAATGTCATCTATCACCTAGCAATCTAGTTGCCACTCTTCATTAGCTAGTTCTTTTGTTTCTGAGACTACCTTTCATCTAACCATGACTAGTCCATGCTAACCTTGCCAGCCTATGGTAATCCTGGTGATACCATCTCATAGAAATGTTTGTAGTCCCACTCAGAGGTACTAAAGGAATTGGATGACCACTAGCACTTCCACTAGGTCATGTTTGGTTCCACAAGTTGCATCAATGATTATCAATGATGTTCCTGCAGCTCCTTTTTGCTACTTTTTTAAGGAGCACAAGCTCACAGTGCCACTCAAAGATACCAAAACATTTTGCATGGCACCTGCAACTTCTATCAGGTCATACTTGTTTTCCATGTATTGCAACCCAGTTATTGATAATGCTACAATAGGTCTTTCTGATCACCATCTCAACTTATCTATGGCTTTTCCTTGCTACCTTGACTCTTAGTACCTGGAATCTTCTACCTAGGGTGATTCATCTGCTTCACAATCTATTGGAAACTTGAACCCACACCCACTTTCTAAGCATTTCTCTATTAAAAGTGTTTCTAAAATATTTGCTTCCCCACAATCACTCCACCGCCTGCTCACGATTCTGGCAACTAAGCCTCAAAACATACCTCCATGGCTTGGTTACTTTGGTTCTTCTTAATGTTGTTGAGGTTATGCACAAGCATCATTCTAATCAACCTTGGAAAATTAATTTCTAGAATGCCTCTCCTATGATCTACAAATTGATGGATTTATTACTACCTAATGATTGGTCCACCTTTATCATTGCAAATTGTTTGAGCATGATTTATCTCAAGTTTCAAAGAGTAGTAGTCATATATATATATATAACCCATATACAATTTGTATAGAAACTAGAAAGTCTTAAGAATGCTTTTTGACATGCAAATCATAAGCAGGTTCACATGTATATGTTCACATGGATTGCGCCAAGGTTGGAAACTCATGACCTAATTGAGACATCATGTTCTAAGGCTAGGAAGTCAAAGTTTCATGTGACTTGAATAGTGTTAGCAGGGAAAAGCAAGCAACTAGAAATCCACCTGAGCTTGGCTGATCCTGTCATGATTTGGATGTCTGTCAAGACTCAGATATAGGGTCAAAATACCAGTTACCAAGCTAACAAACATATTGACTATTTCTATGGACAAAAATGTCGATCTGAGTTAAGCATCTATGTTTCATTTAAGTCGCAGCCTTCCAAGTTCTTAAGCAGGTCCGATCACTAAGTCGATGACTGCCTAGTCACCGGATGCTAGATCCACCTAGCTATTTCATATACACCCCATGGAACAACTTAGTTCACAAAATTATAGCTATTGAAACATTTTAACTCATATTACCAACAAATCAAACAATAAATTTATTTATGATTCTTATTATTCACCTTAACAAGTTAAAAGTAGTAATATGTAAAACTCATCAAGTTATGATAACTCCAGGCCTCTATGCATTGGCACATAAATGAGCCCATGTGCTTTGTACTTATTTATGAGGGAATGAACGGTTCCCACTCATCATAGATCATTGAAAAACCTTTTTGTCAGTTGCTTCCTAATTTGCTCATCAAGAAGCTCTTCCCTTGTTCCTCACATCTTCTCTCTCTTTATTTCTCTTACTCTTTTCTCTCTTCTTCCCACTCTTTATACTCTTGTTTTCTTCCTTTCTTCTCTCCACATTCCTTTCATTTTCACATCATCCTCTCTTTTAAATCCCATTTTCAAATCTATTTTACATTTTCCCTTCCTATTCTTCCTCCACCACTCACTCTTAACCTTCCCTCCTCTTCTTTTTTCCCCCTTGGTTGTAGTATTTTATATCCCTTTCTTTCAACCTCCTTTTTTTGTCTTCTTTCTCATCTTCTTTCTACTTCACTATTTATCCTAATCAAAATGAAAGCGTTTTATTTTTCTTTTCTAGTTCTTTTTGCTAATATTTCTTCGACCCCCTTCTCTTACTACCTTCATTTCTTTTTTTTCTTTTTCCCGTTTTCCCTCTCCTACTTCCTATTCCTTTATTACACTTTTCTCCGTTTGCTTCTCTTTCCCCATATAACTTGCTCTTAGAAAAGAATGACTACTCTGGTCATTAGAAAGCCTACCTCATAACATGGCATTTTCTAGGAGTTGAGGAGTACCTAAGTAGTGCTTTTGCTCGTTTCAACAATTTTCCTAAGTATTTCAGTTATTAAGATATCCAATAGAAGTAGTACTTTCGCATAAATAATATACATAAAGATTGCTACACCTTAAAAAATTTCTCTTGTGATGGGCAATGAGACTCCAGTGCTGTAAATTATAAGATTCCAAGTTCCAACCATATTTTTCTGATTTGCTCTATCAAGGCCCTACAAAATACTAAAGTGTTTACTTTATATTCTTGTTCAGAAGAGGAAATATCTGTAGTTATCCTCCAATAGTCTACTTTGTAAAAGGAAAAGGGCATTTGGGTACTTTTTTTATTTATTAAAATCAAGGTCCGTTGTACCGGTACCGGTCGGCGTACCGGTGGCGGCCCGGACCGGTACGAAACCGGTCCCGTACCGATCCCATACCGGTCCGTACCGGTGGCGTACCGGTCCGTACCGGTCCCGTACCGGTCCGAACCGGTCCCGTACCGATTTTTCAATAATAAACTATCGGTACCGAATTTCATGCTGATCCGGTACCGGTCTCAGGCCGGACCGGTCCGTACCGGCCGGTACGGACCGGTACGGCAGACCATGATTAAAACCATTATATATTGAATGAAAGTTTTCCTAAATTATGCTATATCTTGTCAAAGGGCTACATTGATGTGCTAGAGAAACCACCACCATTTAACCCTTAGCATGACCTCTGGGGCTCATGAAAAAAGAGCAGCAAACCTGATTGCTATGAATCAAGGATTGTACTGGCCAATGCAAAAAGTGAGTGTCTAGTCTTAGAATGCACCTGACCTTGATGTGCTTAGAAGAGGAGCATCCCAGTTGGTACCAACTGATAGCAAGCAAGAAATGACCAGCGCCAATAGCCTTGCCCAATGCCACTGGGATGAGATCAAAATGGCACCTGCTCGTTTTTCCTTTTGTTTTTGTCATTTGAACAAGGAGGAAAAAAAGGTAAAAAGGGAGGGGAGAAAGAAGCTAACATTCAACCAATATCTGCATCATAAACACAATGATGAACCCTAAAGCCTCATCTGAACCTAATATATGACCTAAAGAAACCCTAAACATGCATAAATTGAAGAAATTAGAAAAAGAAAAAAGTTTCCCATTATCGTACCAAGGTGCACAGCATCTACCAATCTAGCAACCGTACTAACCTAAGCCACAAGCGATGCTGGCACCAAGACCAGGTCTTTGCACCTTGCTATCAATAATCACAATGTAAGTCACAATTTAAATTTAGCAGTGTGAAACAATTCAGACTCAAGCTATCCTCTCTGCATGAATTATTTTGACTTGTAATGCTTGCAAAAGAGGCATCCATTTTCTGTATTACCTGCATTATTCCCCATTAAAGGATAGATGAGGACAAAATATTCCACTAATTTTTTGAGCATGCTATGTTAAAAGTTTTGCTAAAAGTAGCTGGCAAGAGCTGATTTACCCATCTTTACTCAGTTAAATAGTAGATCCAAGTCCTATTAAATTTCTTTAACAGCATACTCAAAAATATTGCATATTATTAAGTTCTCATACTGATGCAGGAGACCAATATCTGAAGATAAGAGGTAAAATATCAGTTTAAGTTAGGAAACATAAAGGCCCTGCTGACTAGGTAAATAAAGAATTCTCCATGTCTAGAAAATTAAGCAATTAAAAGAAGAGACCTATGGGTCACCTGATATCCATGAGAGTGAAAGAACTGGCGCTTTTGTAGCAGTGAACAGCTGTAAAGAAAACAGAAGCAGTAAAATAAAAATGGAAAAAATTATCCCGTTACAGCTACTGCTGCGGTTGAGAATTGAAGTATCAAACTAAAAGCATGCAAATATTAGCTAGCAAATACTTAGAACAATTTTTAATCTATGCACAAAATTTGAGAATTAGAAACTCACTTTCTGCGATTAGCTCGTTTAACACACGGTTTCTGAGTCTTCGGGTATTGCAGTGCATTCACAGGTGCTAGACTGCTTTCAGATACAGGCTGAGCACCATCATTACCGGTAGAAGCTTGAGCTGTAGTAGCACAAATAACTGTGGTATCAGGGCTAGATGAGACAGGTTCTATGCAATCTGCTGCATGACGATTCTCTAAACCAAAGCTTTCTGCCTTATGCTTTGCAGACAGCAACTGAGTCTCATTGAACAATGACTTTTGAAGCTTTTCCTCTTTATAAAAGCCATTATCTGATTCATAAATGATTAATCAGTCTTTGTAAGTTAGGACAGAATAAATGCAATTTCATTTTTCCGTGCTAAATGAATTACGTACCATTATGTTTATTCACAAATGACGCATCTGTTGGATATGAAATGGGCCTGCAAGAGAAATGCGTGCCATTCTCCCATGGATAATTGTCATGAAAACCTTCTTGTGCTGCTTCAGGTGAGTCTGACTCCAAAACATGTGAACGTACATGACTTACAGCCTGAAAAATATTTTTCGCTCTTCTATGCCTCCTAAATTTTGAGCTGCCAAAATGATTCATATTTCAGTTAAAAAAAGTTCATTGAATTATCCTTGCACAGAGAGATCGCTAGATAGTTTAAATACTTAAAAAATGTACAGAAATATTACCAGTAGAAAAATGAATCCAACTTTGGATCAACCTGCAGAGTAAGTTATCATGTTAGATAAATAAAAAAAATTGAAATTGCAAGGCCTTTTAACCACATAGCTCTCTGAAACTTAAGGACAACTGCACATCCTTTCAGTATCTATCCAATTAATGCATTGATTAATATCTAAAAATTGTTCAATGCTCAAGAGTTGATGCCTACTGATCACAGCTCTCTAAAGAATATTCAACTATTCAAATTCAGTGGTTGCTAATCAAAACTCTTCAAACAATAATTGTCAATTCAGATTACAAATTTCATTACCTCCTCTACCAGGTCAGATGGCTTATGAAAATGGATGAGAACATAGTTTATGCTACATGTTATCAAATTCAAACAAGTTAATAAAACTTAAAAATCCAAAATTCACTTTCATAGAAAATATTATCTTGATTTTTTTTTCTCAGTAACATGTATAGAATTTTATTTAGAAAATTGTATTAGGTTTTGGATTGAGTTCAATAAAAGCCTCGAGCTTCAAGAATCGCAAGTTGAGATTTTTTGGTACGCTTTGACATTTTCCAGCAGTCCTACGAGGGAGTTCAACAACAAGCATTTCTGAGACAATAGCACAGTCTTACGGGACAAAAGAGTAAGAGACAATAGCTACATTTGTTTAATCCTTAATGTTTGATAGCCAAAATTCTTCTTATTTGAGTTGGTACTTTGACTTGCTTTGATTATCCTTTGCAAAAAGTTTGTATTGTAGAAGCAAAATTTTATGCATGATATACATCTAGTATATTGTCATAAGAAAAATGATCTTAAAAGGTTTCCTGTTTTGATGGTGACATGTCATTAGCTTTAGTCTAAGGCTAATCATGTTCTTGGTTGGGACTTTGTCAATACCCAATTTCAAGCAAATGGTCAGACTCTTCATTCATGTTTTAACTGAGACAACCTTGGCTATCTGTTTTGTTCTTAATTTTTTTTTCAAAAAAAAAAGAAGTTATAAGAAATAGGCATTTAACTTTCTCCTTTTTAAGTCAAGATGTTGGAAATTGTTTCTTCCCCAAACTTTAATTGTTTGACACCCATCTTAATATCAAAGCAAGGTTTTCCGCCAAACACAATTATATAGCCAATCTGAATAAAATTGGAAACAACCACAGAAAGAAGAATAGACATAGTCAACTTATGCAGTATGCATTCATTGGCTTCGTAATAGTGGTCTATATAAACTGCAGCAAATGCACCATCATTTTAGGACATACATATATTGGGATTTTTCCCCATGTATAAGATATAAACAAATAATTTATCCTTTCAAGTTTCAACTCTTGTTCATATTGATCTTGCTAGAGCTTAGTTACCAGAAGCCAGTGCAGATGCAGGTCTGGAAGTGGAATTGGCTGCAAGAATAGGAAAGTCGAACTCTTTAAAAAAAGAAAAAAAGGGACAAGAAATGATCAGGAAGTAGGTGTTGGATGAGTTTCCAGAGATTTTGAAGCAGAAGCACCACCTTAAGTGGAAGTTTCTTGCTTCTAGGTGCTTTTATGCATCACAAATTTTTTAAGTTAGCATCAAGCAATGCATAATCCTCTTTGTGCTCAATATTCTAACCAGTGGTTTCACAAAGAACATCAAAACCAAGAGTTTTGAGACCTGACAACTAATAGTCTGTTGTGATTAACAAATTCAACAGGCTGTTGATCATGAAATCAGGCAAAGCAATGTTTTATAGCTAGAATGCCCAATAGAGCTCCAGATTACTGTCCATTGTGTTCATCAGCTTTTGCAGTAAATAGTAACTTCCAAAAGGAATTTTCGACATTGTGCACTTTAGAGCTATCACCTTCAGCAACTTAATAATTATGTAGTTTTACCCTACCAACCTTCTATAACTGACATTTAGCCCTATATTATGATAAATGAGAGAAACAAGTTTATTTAATTTGTTTTTTGCCCTTTCTCCTTGCTGCACTAATTTAATGGCGATCATCTAGATTATTGTTGGCTCCTTGGTGACCCGTGTAACAAAGTTGCTTCTCTAATTGCAGATATGTTCAATAATAGCCTAACAATTGGGTTCATGTTGTCATCCCATCATTATTTAAACATGTTGCACTGCATGGTGGCTTGCGATTTGGTAGGATTTCGTTTATGGGCATAACCATCCACTACTTTTGGGTTTATTTTAACATTTTTCATTTAACCTTCAGAAATTTCCCTCATCCAGAGGAGATCCAGGTTCAACCAGTGGCAGTGCATTGTTATTGCATTTGGTTCTTGTTCATAAAGTATTCATTCCTCAAGATGTTGAAACCATGGAAATGTCCATTCTTCCATGAACAAAAGGAAAAATTTGAAATTTAAATATGTTCTTAAAAAGAGCAAGCAAAAGCATTCGTTTAGGGAGTAGCACAATATATACATTTGACACATCAAGAGATTATAAGCATGACCCCATCTATACAAAGCAATAGTAATACCAAGTCAATTCATAGCATATCCTATATGCTCCAACCCCCTTAGAGTTTCAACGGAAGTTCTTTATCGTTGATGATTGCATGGAAAAAGTTCTTCTCAACAGAGCTCCTTTTTCCTAAAGCTATCTTCTTCAAGTAACAACATGAGGGTTCAAGTTTTGTTCATTAAAGAGAGATAAGATGCTTTTACCTATCTATCTAATCTATGTATGATCTCAACATCGCATAATAATCACAGTTATTCTTTCTCTTGTTTATATCTTGGAAGAGCTTTCTTTTTGCTATCATGCATCAAATATTGAAAACAGTCATGTAAAGTGGGCTCAACAAATATGAAAATTTCCAACAAAGCATGGATCCATTACATCCTAGAAACAGCAATAACAAAATAACTCACTGGTGTTCCAGCAAAATGCAAAACGTCTATGAACATGCCAATTTTTTATAGAGCATCTGACACCAGTATATCACTCTACAATCTGCAAGATAATACTATTGATATATTATATTTCAGTAATGACAGAATGCTAACCTCAAATATCTGAATATCAGTCCTCACAGAAACATTCACAGCTTGATACTCCTCACTTTCCTGTGCACAAGTCAGGTTCATTTTCAATTTAACAGTGATTGAATATGTAAGAGTGAAGATCTTAGAAGTTTACCGACCTCAAACTCAAAATGGAATAGATCATGAGAGGCAGTCAAGTGACATTTTAAACCCTATAAAGAATGAAATTTAGAATATCAGAGAACTAATATAAAAAACACAAGGGAAGTTTGCATATAAGAACACAAGACTTACCTTAAAGCTTGCACATTTGACCAAGCAAAATGGACAGGAGAAGTCCTCAGTAACTGTTTGCAAGAAAACAGATTGGTGAAAACTTTAGATAGAGAAAAAATACTGCATATTTTTAATGATTGTTGTTCATCATTTCTAGGAGAGTCATAACATGTCCAAAGGTGCTCCATCTCAAGTGAAATAGCAACACTTATCAAACTTGTATTGTTAATCTGGTTCTATGCCAAATAACTAAATCTTAGCTAATTATCACCATAAGATCACAAAAATTAACTAACATTTTTAAATAAAATGGCTACTTATGTGCTTGATTAATCTTGTATGTCAAATATTTTTAAGTTATTGTGTAAGAGGTGGCACATCCTTAGAGGTGTTCCATCTCAAAAGAATCAGTTGCACCTGTCTCAATGTAAAGCTATAGAGATAAATATTTGTGCATCAAGTCCACATGATGTCCCTAGATTGTGGTGAATTTATGCATAATTTTGCGTTACACAATTTTTATCAAAAAAATTTCTTAAAACGAATATATTTAATACAATATATTATACTGAATAAGAATCAGTTCTGCCTTTTTTGAATTTTTTTCCAAGAGATTATTTTAGATAAACCAAAAATGAATGTTTTTGTACTTTTATACCAATATCAAAAGTTTTCATCTTTCATGGATCAACCCTTCAGCTCAAGGTTGGAAAATTCCATCGCAAATTTTCCACTTAGCATTAAGTCCCAAATAAAAGCAACTATATCTATCACATACGGGTGAAGCACAGAGAGAGAGAGGAAGGGGAAGAGAGAGAGAGAACCACCTTCAGTCTTCTGCAGTCTATTGTTATAGTATCCATAGTTAAATACAACGTTACCACTTCTCAATCTAGACAGCAAAAACAGAACCATTAGCAGCATTATAAGGCTGGGAATATGATATTAGTAAATAATATAAAGATAGTAGATTGAAAGCAACAAATAATAAATAATGAATGAACCCAATGTTTGACAAACAAAGAAGGATTTGTATTTAAGATCTCTTGTCATTAATTATGTAAGCATCCATCACACTTATGTCCAGGCAACATAATTGTATGAATTCCGCTCAATATAAAAGTAACGCATGAAAATGTCACATTTTTTTTTATTTCAAAAAAAAATAAAGGATGCCAGAAATAACCTTCATTTTTCAAATTATACATAAGATCAATTGAGCCAAGTTGGAAACTCGGAGTGTTAGTAAATTCTTTTTCAATTTCATTGTGCATAGAAACCAAAATAAACCTTGAATTTACAAATATGGGTATTACTTCACCTCATGTTTAGTTTATAACTGCAGCAAATATAAAAGTATTTACAGATAAATTCCTAAGTCCTACATGATGTGTAACAGACTTTAAACACCCAATAACTAATATCAAGAGGACTTTGAGCACAAGCCTTGACCTTTTATATTTTACGTTCATGTATGAACAGCTAAAACACCACTACCTGTAATATTAAAATGTAACATTACCACCAGCGTATTCAATCGGTAGCTCAAGTATTTTTTTTCTTTCACTACCTTCCCACCAACAGGATTATTAAATATTGCTCTGATAAACTTTGAATTCTTCAGATGAGTATCTTCATCTCCAGGGCTCCGCTTTATTCCATTGCAAATAAATTTAAAAAAAAGAGCAATCACAATGTTTCCACTAGCTAAAAACTGGTGTTATGTAGTTTGTCAAGGAATCACCCATGTCCCATGATTATCAAAATCAACCTCCACAAGCCCTTCCAAAACAAATAAATGAGCCCCTCAGGCCTTAGTATTCAACTTTGACAAACGAAAACTGATGTTAACACAGAACCCCCTAAACTTAAGATTAGAGTTAGACATTGTATGTCAATGATGTTACAAACCTCCCTCCATCATTTAGAATTTAAATCTCATAGACAAACAAAAAAGGACTTTCATATAACGTCCAATACTTCAATCATATGTAAGCCCCTCAATTTCAAAATCCAAAGATCAATGCTACAAGGAAATATATTTTAAGATTGAAATTACAATAGAACTTTTTGTTTTAACCGTTCATTTTGGAAAATAAGAAATTAAAAATCAAGACTCATGCATTTCCACTAGAAATCTGAAATCTCCACACTTATTATTTCCGCCTCATGAGTTTCCCCATATATCCTCAATAACAGCAACAAAGGTTGAATTTATTTTCCAAACACTTCATCTATATGACTCTACACTCACTTTTCTTAAAATTGGTAAAAATAAAAATGAAAAGAGGCAACAAGATATCATCACCTATGCAAGAGATTCTGCATCTTGTTGTGCATTGAAGCACACCATGACTGTTGTGTCTCCACCTGATTTCACTCATATGTTCTGTATCCTTGCATGCATGCACGTGAATGCCCATGAACTCTGAATTTTTCAGATGAAAGTATTTTCATCCATAGGGCTCTGCTTTATTCCATTGCAAAAAACTAAAAAAGAGGCAATCACAATGTTGCCACTTGCTAAAAACTGGTGTTATGAAGTTTGTCATGGGATCACGCATGGCCCATGATTATCAAAATCAACCTCCACAAGCTCTTCCAGAACAAATAAATGAGACCCTCATATCTTAGTATTTAACTTTAACAAACAAAAACTGATTTTAATGGATAACCATAAGATTAGACATTGTATGTCAATCCTGTACAAACAAACCTCCATTGTATAAAATTTAAATCTCACAAACAAACAATAAAGGACTTTCATATAGCCTCCAAAACTTCTAATCATACGTAAGCCCCTCAATTTTGAAATCCAAAGATCAAGTCTAAGGGAAATATATTTTAAGAACAAAACTAGAATAGACCTTTTTGTTTGACCTTTTCATTTTTATGAATAAGACGTCAAAAATCAAGCCTCATGGATTTCCATTGGAAATGTGAATGTCCATGTTATTATTTCTGGCTCATGTGTTTCCTAATATATCCCCGATAATCGCAATAGGCGTTTAATTTATTTATCAACACTGTTCATATATGATTTTACTCTTACTTTTCATAAAATTGATAAAAATAAAAATAAAAGAGCCAATCAATATATCATCACCTATGCTAGAGATTCTGCATCTTGTTGTGTATTGAAATACACCCATGACTAGTGTGTCTCCACTTGCATTTCACTCATATGTGCATGCTAAATTGTTTCATATACTTGTATCCATGCACTGAATGCTCATCAATGTCGGTGGAATCGGTACCAGGCACCGTATCGGTTGCTCCGTGGGACGAGTCGGTACAAGCCCGTGCCGTACCGTGCCAGGCTCGTACCAATACAATAGAGGAGGTGGGGGAGAGAGGAAAAGAGAGAGAAGGGGGAGAGAGGGACGGAGGCCGGCGGAGGATGGCGGAGGCTGGTAGAGGCCGGCGGAGGGTGGCGGAGGCCGGTAGAGGCCGGCGGAGGGTTCGACATTTTTTTTTTATTTTGCGATTTTTAAGTAAAGTCGGCAAATCGCTTGCCGACTTCACTTAAAAATCGCAAAATAAAAAACAGGTTGGACCCCTATTTCGAACGAAACAAGGGACCCGTCCTCCCCACGGCTTGCCGGCCTCCGCCGGCCAGCCTACACCTCCCTCTCTCTTCCTTCCTCTCTCTCTTCCTCCCTCCCTCGCTCGCTCTCTGTTTTTCTCTTTCCTTCTCCTTCTGCCCCTCTAGTAACGGATTTCGTTTCTGTTGTCAAAACCATGTCGGTCAGCTGCCGGAACGGCTCGAAATGGCCAGAATCGCTCGGTTCGAAATGGTTCCGCCGACCTTGATGCCTACAAACCAGATACTAGAAATTCATGAGATAATCTTACTCTTTTATATGTAAAGCAACCTTCTAGATCTTGTTTTGTGAAAAATGCCAATTTACTTGTTTTCTTCAACTATCTAATGCAACTAACAACCATAAAGCAAAAGCTTAAAATTCAATTATAATTTGGAACTTCATTTGAATTATCCAAATGGTGTTTATGTTTTCTCTACTAGAAAAGAACACATCACGAATGACGAACAAATTGAACATCATATCAAAATTCAAAAATTGAATGAGACAACAAAATCAATAGTTAAGCAGAACAAAAAAAGAATGCTAAACATTTACAATTCATTGAACAGTAGAAAATGACAAATGCGGAAAATTTTACACCAACATAATAAATGTAGATACCGTTTAATATGTGTCAGTGATGATGTTGGAACATCATCATATGAGTAAGAATTATAAGGAGACTTTTCTTTTGCTCCAATCTCTTGAGCACGTACACTCACTTGCACTTGATATGAGCACTTCCAATAAAAAAGAAATACTGATCATTGGAGGATCAATAAATGTTGAAAAATGTAGGGTAAGCAGCATGAACTCACCATAGAATCCATGCGTCGAGAATGTAGAGTCAAGCAGTTCTCCAAAAAAGAAGGCTGCAAAAAATAAGAATCTCAAAACAAGTAACTAGCATGTAGAACAAATAGAGTATGAAGGATCTATGCAGGCAGACAAACTAATGCAGAAGACAATCATATATTATTCGGCATACTCGTTGACAATGGAACATAATCTGATGTAGGTCAAGGCTGTGATTTTTAGGAGTTACAGCAAAAGTGTGGTTGAGTGTTGTCAGAATATACATAACCAGGTGACGCTGGTTTGACATGACAGAGCTATAAATTCAAGGAAAAGGCACGAAGTGGTGTTACATGATTTGTAAAACCTAGCCTTGTCACAGAATGGTGGCTTGGCCAATTTGGAATATCTGCTCATGTAAAAGAGGTTACAAATCATGAATTTTGTCAAGCTGGGGTGTGAAGGGAATATCCAGGTATACGTGCCAATTGACTGGACTGACTGTAATTCAGGCATTACATACTTGATTGGCCTGGGCAATATTGTTTAACAAGTTAAGGTATAGTCCCTCACTACCAAGCATAAGAAGGCATGCATATCATGTTATCATGTAACCTAGCTCATAGTAGAAATGGCAAGGCTCTGTTCAAATATAACAAGTTACACCAGAAAATTTTTAACATACTACTCAAAATGGGAACAAAGAATACAGCAGAGTAAAAGTGGCAAAAAAATCTGGGACCATGTCATGAAAAGCCAACGTTGATTAGTATTGCTGGTCTAACATAGAAATTTACTCGAAGGAAAAGATAAAAGAACTAGATACCAATAAATTAGTATTAATTAAAGATTTGAAAGCAAATTCAGTGTGTATGCTAGTATTCATCTGACACAACAAAAATCAAGTTCTCAATAAGCATATGTTAGCATTTCATCGTAAAAACTAGATGAACTAGGGTTTGAAGTAACAGCACCAATACCTTACCACTAAGGTACAGATTGGTACAGTATATGACCATACTGATGCACTGTATGCCTATCGGTGTAGGAGGTACTGAGGTGTGCACCATATGTCACTATGGCTCCATACCATGCGGCACATCAATACTGGCACTTTGTGGTATGCTACAGTAGAGCCAGTTGAATTGGTAATTAAGACCTTGGCATGAACAGTCAAGTTTTTTACTGCTTGAAGGCAGATAATAAAATGAGACAATCTGGATATTAACTCACAGAAAAAAAAGGCTTTGGCTAATCCAATTTCCTTTACAGAAATGCAAAGTGCTGTAAAAGACCAGAAGAAACAAGTAAATGATGTTGCATAGAAGATCATTTAACGGCTGCAGCATGTATCCTCATCACAGTATAAAGTATATTAAATGTAAGAACAGTTTTAACAATTTAAAATAGACTCTAATTTACATCAATAAATGTCTAATCAAAACATAATTTAGGTGGAATCCACGATACTGAAATAAGTTCTACTTTATTACCTGGTCATAGGAACCCTTTTTTTTATTTTATGTTTTATACCATATGCAGCTTTCTAGCTTGTATGTGCAAATTTCAGAGATCACATAAATAGAGAAAGAAAATAAATATATAAACACCCATCATTTTCTGCACATTAATTTGATATAATTTTATTATGAGCATAAACTTCTATAAGGTTCATAAATATATGAGCCTTGAATCCTACTCAGTTTATCTGCATAAGCATATAGTGAGAATGCACTTCCTGGAGTAGGTATTCTGCATAATTAACATCATGGATTCATGGGAATGAATTATTTAAGCATTATCAACTCCATGGCCTTATTAGAAGTAATTATGGAAAATATTTGGGGGACTACATGGGACAGATTCCATGGGACAGCTGATGCGGCATACCATTTTCATCAGTATGACAATAGGTTGAGTTATACAAGACATTATTCTTGGAAATCCAGCTGATGGTCATGTTGATGAACAAAAAGTGATGGCTTGTCAAATGTCCCATGAACTTGTCCCATTAGCAGAATCCATATGAAATATCGTCTCAGTAGTAAGACATACCATACCTCCGAAACGCCAGGGTGCAAATTAACAGTTGAAAGCATCTCAGTTTGATGCCCCACACTCAAGGCCGCACAATTTTCCGATGATGAACAAAATGAATCAATCGGTATTTTGCCCCAAAGGCAATTTCCTGCAAGTTCAGCTAGCAGAAGAAAAAGGGGTGAAACATTATAGGAATCTGGGCGTGTCTACTAGGAATGCCATTTTGAATTAACAATCAAGAAAAAATGAACAAAGACATGTTTTTTGTGTATGAGAAGAAATGTAACAATTTTGCAGCCCAAAAATAACTCGTGTTCGGAAACAAAGTGTTCCAAGCATGAAACTATAGAGCACAAAACAAAAAGGAAAAGAGAAGCTAAAGAAGGGACAATAGAAAGAAAACATCAGCAAAGCACAAATCAAGTGTAAGCTACCATACCTATCCTACAATATCATACTTGTCTTATCATCTTTATTTAATGCATTCACAAGCAAAATGATGCACACTAATATCAGAGGCAAGGACCCAAGTGTCAATCTATAGTGAACATCATACCATATCCTAAAACATATATCATATTCACAAGTAATATGCTTGGGACTAGGGTGCATGCCACTATACCTCCCCACCAACCCATTGCTTCAGATTAACTTCTATAAATCACTTTGATATCCATGATATATTTCCTATATGAAGCAATATTTGTCCGTACCTTGATCTACAAACTAAATGTGATAACAGAGCAAACTTGCCATTCTTTCCAAGTTAAAAACTAATGTTCCTTGGGGATTTCTTTGAAGTGATTTGGAACTGCAACTGTTATAAATTTGTTATCTAAACTGTCCGTAATTTTTCCCATCGGATCACATTAGATGTTAACTTTCATAGCCATTCTTTCTCTCTCCTGGTAACCCAATAGCCTTTCCATATGATCCGGCCTCATCTCGCAGGATAAAAGCCGCATGTTCTATGAGATCTAAAAATCTCTCTTTTCTTGCACAGAATCCACCTGCTACCTTAAACTAACTCTATAACTTGTCAAAGATCCTAGCCAGCACGGATCACATTAGGTGTTAACTTTCATAGCCTTTCTTTCTCTCTCCTGGTAACCTAGTAGCCTTTCCATATGATCCGGCCTCATCTCACAGGATAAAAGCCGCGTGTTCTATGAGATCTAAAAATTTCTCTCTTTTCTTGCACAGAATCCGCCTACTCCCTTAAACTAACTCTATAACTTGTCGAAGATCCTACCCAGCCCCTCCCCAGGACAAACACAACAACACCCACCTCACCTCAAAGAATCTCTCCTCCATCTCGTGTCTTTTTCACTCTCTGATACCTTGAGATCACTGATCTCAGGGCAGCTATCTTTTTTTTTTTGGCTAAAAACGGTAGTATCATACCAAATGTGTACGAACACAACCAAGACTCAAGAGCGTCAAAATACAAAACATCCCGGAGAGCACTAGGCAACTCCGCCTCATCCACCCATAGGTGTCCTCCCGAATGGTCAGCAACAAAAGAAGCCACCCATTCGGCCGCCCCGTTGGCCTCTCGATAAACATGCTTCGCCTGAATGACCAGCTCGTCCCGAACCATGGCCCGGATATCTCTCAGTAACAGGTGGTAATCGCCGATCCCCCCAGAGGTCCGCAGAATCCACCCAATGATCGTCACAGACTCGCCCTCCAAAAGGACCATCCTCGTCTGCAAGGCATGCCGCACATAACACAGACCAGACCAAGCCGCTCTCAACTCCGCCGCGGGCACCAAAGTATCAAACAACTGACAACCCCAGCAACAATACCCTGAAGTCTGGGCCTCTAATCACAAAGCCCGCACCTCCCCTCGCGCCGCCCTGTAGGACGCAACCGTCGAAATTAACCTTGAGGAAGCTCGGGAGTGGGGGCTTTCAGGTGAAAAACACCGTACGAGGCGCTCTACGAGCAGAGGTAGAGCCCCAAATATCCCGAGCTATCAAAGGTCTATCCGAGTAGTCCGCCTGGGAGGCTTCCATAGCTAGCAGCCTCACCCTCTCCACCACCAACCCCGGAGGGAGGTAAGACTCTTCGAACGTCCATGCGTTCCTCGCGAGCCATATCAAATAGGCAGTATAGGTCACCCGTACCGCCTCCGGTCTAGACTGTGAGGCACCCGCTGAACATCTCAGAGTCTCCAGAACGGATGTTGCATGGCACCAAAACTCCATGGAAAACCCTGCTCACCTCCAGATCTCCTAGCCCAATGGCACTGGAAAATAGCATGATCAAGCGACTCATTTGTCAGACATAGGGCACTGGGGGTGAATGTCCATGCCCCTCTCAAACAGTTGAAGCCTCGTCGGAAGTCTACCCCAAGGCCCCAAGCGACCTTCCAAAGGAATAAGGCCACCCTGGGGTGCAACCCAAACCGCCAAATCCAATCGAGGTCCACCACTCGCTGCTCGCCGCCCTGGACAACATCACGAACATCAGCCATCCTGACTATAGATCTACAAGACGTGCTCCAAACTCGCAGGGGTGCTCCGGAATGGGGATCGCCCAAATCCTCTCTACAAGTGGCTCACCGAACAGCTGTCCGATCCAGTAGGTGTCCCACCCCCCTCCACCGGGAAGGAGCAGGTCACACACACGGAGTCCCCGCCCCACTTCAACACTGACTAAGGTCGGTCATCGCCTCAGCGGGATCTCATCCACCCATGCATCCTCCACCACATTTACTCGTTGGCCATCACCTATCAGCCACCTACCTCGCGACATAACCATGGGCACATATCTGCAAATCTCGCGCCATATTGGTGAGGTCCTCCGTCCCCCATCTAGAAGCACGCTACTCTCAACAGAACCGTATCGGACGACCATGGTCCGACTCCAAAGGCACTGCGGCTTTAAGATGACTCTAGCTACATGTCGAGCAATCAATGCCTCCCTTCTAATCAGCAAAGACTGGATGCCCAGTCCTCCTGCCCTAGTGGGTTGGCAAACTGACTCCCAATCCACCAAGTGCACTCCATGGCAGTTATCTATATAAGTCACTATCTTGTGAGCAAAAATGAGAGAGAGATATTGGGGATCTTGGATATTGACAGAAATAGAATCCCATGCACGAGAGAGAGAGAGAGAGACTTTAGATCATGCTGAAGATCTAGGTGGATTCTATCCGGCAAGATGAGGCAAGCTTATATGGAAAGACTACCAAGTGACCTGGTGAGAAAAGAAAGGTTGTAAAGATTAAGATCTAAATAGGATACAATAGCTAAAGATGGCATGGATAACAACTCTATAATGGTGGCATAGTGTTCCCAGTTCTATCTAATTGAATCAAGGGTTTCTAACTGCATATTCAAAGTTAAAAATAGAAACTGAAGAAGCCTTTCCATGAAAGCATTACAAGTCTAGGTTCTCGAGGGTCCTTGATAAGGGCATGGAGATTAATGCAAAATGCAAAGAAGCCTTAGATGCTCCAAATGGACATGAAATTCATGGGCGATCATTAATCAAAATCAAAAGAAATTCTGTCTCTGCCAATCATATCAACAGGCTTTTCACTCAAGGGTATTCTTCTCTATAAACCATAATTTGGTTACAATGGACTTAATGTATAGTATATTCATTATATAATTATTTTTATTTACTATATAGTAAATACGATCAAATTGAGTCATAATCTAATCGATCTAACCAAAAACTGAGCCCAAACTAAATGATAGGTCAATAATCTGATCGAGTTACATTCAGATATTTGATTTTGACCATAGCCTTGCTTAACCAGTTCAGGCTATTGACAAGCCTAAATCCAGCCCTATTGATGCCCCATGGCATTCATTTTATTTAACTTAAAGATATAATCAGTAAATAGCAAGGTTTTAGAAATTAGTATGTTTGATACAGACAAGTCCTTCGGAATTAAAAGTAAAAGCAATTGCAAACATTAAATGAAAATCACAGGTAACAGGCTAATGGCTTGATGCAGCTCGGTTGGAGATTCTAGTACGGAATTTGGTTGGAATAATAAAGATAACTTTCAGAGCTGATTTGGTCTGATTTTTACGCTATGACAATAAAAATGGAAAAATAGACTAGTTGAAGGGTGAGAGCAAAGACAAGAGAGTATAAGAGAGAATGAAAGAAATTAAAGAGAAATCTAGATAGAGATGAGGTGATAAAAAAGTTAAAAACTTAAAATAACCAAAGAGGAAAAAGACAACAATCTGCTCAACTCAACCTTCATCACCAAAACTTAATATATACTGTTTCTTTTCCTTTTAAGCTAAAGATACCAATGATTCTACTGAATATGACTCTTCAACTGACCAGGACACTTATAAATTTTCCCTATACTTTCCTAGCAAAAACGACAACAGTAAACCTTCCTAAAAATGTTTATAACTTCATAAGATCCCAAATAAAAAGCCATCAAAAATCTTTCCAAGTCACAACCACACATTACAAATCCAACCTAGGCCAAAGTAGGACCTGTAGAATTTAGATGATACTCCTATTCAAAATGTCCCCAAAACTCACTATAAAGTTAGCCCTAAAATTAAGTATTGATATCCTTGGAAAATAGAATTTTTTAATATTCTCCTAAAAGACTTGGGCATAAGATTGTTAGGACTCAATAAAAATCAAATTAGCTGAAAATAAAGCTAAAATTAAAATAGCTACAATTTATACCTAATTACATCACATCCCTTCTTCATTAAGTCCTTTTCTTTTTATCACCTTTATCATTCCCTTTCTCAAGTATATTACATGAAGCCCTCATAACGACTTTGTAATTAGGTAAACAAATTCAAATATAACAGTATATGGGGAGTGAATAGCTAACATGGCAATTTAAAACTATATATATATATATATATATAAACAATTATATATGGTATAATTATTTGCCATATCCATGGCATATATTATTGTTTAATAAACCATACGCTAATTAGTCATGCAACTAATGTTTTCTTATTCGGAAAAGAAGAGAGTTCCTTACGCCTTACGGTCTATTGGTGGAAAATTTTTACCAGAAGCACCTTTTGGCTCCCCTAGAGAAATTTAACATGAAGTCATGAAAACTATTTATAAGTCTATTAAATTAACACAAACATATCATTCAAATAAAAATGAGTGATTATTAGATCAATAAGACAATCATGAAATACGGTCTATACCATTTCTGACAAGGATGATGTTCAGAATTCGAATTCTGGTGTCGGTTGCTAGTTTCTTGATCTCAGGTATAACAAAATTTGCTTCCACTTGATCTTTCTTTCCAAATTCACTGAAAGAAGTAACCACGCCAGTTTGACTGATTTGGTATATTGCATATGTCTGGTGTCCATCACATCACAAGATACAGTAATCATTCTATAGAACATTAAAATAAAAAAAAGATTTGCTGCATAAAGAGATTATTGATGTGTCCACTTGGGTGATCGTATACCTGTGTAACAGTAACGTCAGCAAAAGGTCTTCCAAACAAGACATGGAGCGGAAACACATCTCTTGAATGTACCACCACATTTTTGGCCCTAGAAAGTGATACTGTGATCCGAATCCTACATGATCAAAGCAATTAAAATCTATGATAATTTTTATCAGCCAGTGCATGAAATATTCAGCCTTTGGCACATTCTGGAAGTTAAGAAAAACTCAAAACATCAACACCTTGTGGAAATTAATAAAATCAACATTCTTAACTATGGGAATACCAAGCGCATGAAGAAGCTCAAAATCCCAGAAAATGCAGACAAGATGGAGGAGGAAGATAACTATCATCATGAAATAGAAGGCAGATTTATGCCACTAAGTACATAAGGAACACTATTTGTGGCTCTGCCTATGGCAATAATTTATTAAAAAAATCATTAAATAGAGATTCCACAAACACCCAATGAAAATCATATGTTAGGCCCAGGAAAGATAATATATGTTTTGATACTCAAGACACTACAAAAAACTATGTCCATAAAGAAGAAATATCAATTACTTTAATTGAATCAGTAGAACGTAAGCTAAATACATGTCATGAAGGAACAAATCTTCTCTCTCATCAATTTGTGATTGGCTATCAGAGTCTAAGAAACCAAGACATGTTGTGTAATATATATGCATCAAAGCATCCCAGCAAGATACAGTTCTCCATATTTTAGAAAGTTATGTGCCAATCAAGGTCTGCTGAACCAGCCCGAACCGGCCGATTCAGCGCGTACCATACCGATACCGGCCCCAACCGGTATGGTTCAACTGTGAAAAACGGTTCCAGCCTTATAGGGGCCAAAACCGGCCAATTTTTGCTATGTACTGATGCGAACCGGGCCGGTCGCATCGGCCCAAGCGTGGCTTCCCCATGCACCCGTGCCCAGGGCAGCACGCCCGCGCGCGGGCGTGAGCTAGGAACCGCGCTCGTGCGCTGCTCCCTAGGAGCGGTCCCCCGAGCTAGGAACCGCGCTTGCGTGGGGGTCCCCTGCTCTGAGAACACGTTCGCATGTGGTTCCCCGCGCGGGGCAACGCGCCCGCGCGCGAGAAAGAGCGTCCGCGTGGGGCAGCCCGCGTGGGCCATTTAATGCCACAGAGTGGTATTTAACGCGCGGACGCGCGCGGACACACATTTTTTTTCTCGTGTCCGCACATGTCTGCTCTATTGGTCGGTTTGGAACTGGTACCGTACTGGTACCCGTGCCCACCGGTATGTCAGTACAATCGGTACGGCAGACCTTACTGCCAATATATCAATCAATTTAGTACCAGTGGTGCGGGATAGCGAGAGAAGAAGAAGCAAAGGGGAGAGTAGAGAAGGAGAAGAAGCAAGGAGAAGAAGGCAGACTGAGAGAGAAAGGAGATATCTCAATAATTCAATCTATATCGTCAGTTGACATAGTAATGGGTTTATATAAATAACCCAGAACCCTAATAAGAGTTCGCATAAAAATAAAATACTAGAGTCCACATAAAATTCTAATTCTAAAGTCTACAAAATTCTAGTTCCTAATAAAAATATTTTTTTTAATTTTCTAATAAAATAAAATTTCATAATTTCTATATTTGTGCCTAACACAAGTGCACCTAGATTTCTTAATAATGGACAATCCTCCATTAACTAGTCTACTGACTCAACATTGTAGCAAATTGACAATGAAAGTACGATAAACAGCAATGAATAGCAATATCCATCAAAAAAGATGGCATTTATTTGCTAAAATGCTAAAAAATGCTATTCTAACTTTGGTTTTGATTGGTCTTGACGAGTTTCGGATTTTGGCAGTTTCACTGGTTGAACAATTTCCATATTAGCTATGGAGTTTTGGTTTATAAAGGAAACTTTAAAAAAAAATAAAAAAACAGGAGGCAGTCAAAAGACCATGATATTATGGAGTATTTTGTGTGATTTAAGATCTTTGCTCGTATACTTTCTACAGTCTTAAGCTGAAACCAGTACGTATAGTGCATAAAAAAATTCAGATCTACTAAGGAGTTGTATTTAGGGCAAATATTTTATTTATTTACTAAGGAGTTGTATTTAGGGCAAATATTTTATTTACTTCTGAAGTTTAAATGTTCAAAATTCATTATATCTAATAACTATGAAGCTTTTACCACCCAATAAATAGATGCTTTATTTATCATTTTGAATATTTTTTTAAAAATATATTGACTTTGGGATCCCCTTCTCATTTTTTAGAAGTTATGTAGACTTTCAAATGAATGCATATAGTATATATAATAAAGCATTTATACTAATGTTATATAGAAAACATGCTTGTTATTGTTTTAAAAGTTTCTTTTATTCAGTTGTTAGAACTAGCTTTAGACTTGTCTCAAATTTAATCACTAAAGTAATGTAATAAAGCCTTTTACAAAGGCCTCGGTGCACTAAGAAAAAGATGCATTTCCTTTGAACTTCTTAAAATCAAACTCCCGAATGTTTCCAAATTCATAAGAAAATTGCAAACCAAAAAGTTTAATCTCAGGAGAAAACTTCTCAGGGTTAAAATTTATCATCCATATATATAACTTCTTTTTTGAACTAATGTAGTAATAAAAATGAACAAGATCGGAACTATCTAGGTAAATATGCTTAATTAAATGAAGTAATGGATTCAAAATTGTACTAGATACCAAAATGTTGAATAAACATAGCGTCTATGGTTAGTTTTGGCTGAAACAGGTGAAACCAACACTGGACTAAAACCTGTTGGTTTTGACCACAACTGCCAAAACTGACCAAAACCATGTTTTCGGGATTTGTTCAGCTTAGTTTTGGCCTAAACAAATCAGTTCCACCCCCCTGTTTGATACAAATAATTTGAAATTGTAGTTTTGCAGAGTAATACATGTCTCTGTAATAATGAAATTTTGATGTTAATTATAGATTTGGGTTGGTATAATGTGATTGAGATGATTACTATTCAAAGAGTAATGTATGTGTTTTCATGATTTTCTAACAATATGATGTGTTTATCATTATGGTACAACACTACGACCCATACAAAAGGGTTTAGAATGAAGATGAGACTACAAAGTATGGGCTGGTTAATCGATAATTTTCTTAGCATAAGTTCTACTGCAATGACCTAGCCCTTAAAAGGAAAGATGCATGAACAAAAATTCATAAAGCAGACAATTTAGGTGGGAGCCTTGAAGGTTATGATCATGGAATGTCGTACTGGTCCGTATCGGCCAGTATAGGTCGGTCCAGGAGCAAACGGCACCGGATCAGCATGGGATCCGGTACCGCAGGTTGGTTTTTGGAAAACCGCTCGGTACCGACTGGTACCGCTCGGTACCGGTCATGTACTGGTGACGTACCGGTGCAAAAGCTTTTTTTTGTGGTAAAGCACAACGCCGCGGGCTGTGGTTCGAAAAAAAGAAGTGGCCGTTGTCGGCCACTTCTTTTACTGTGGCCAAGTTTTAAAATTTAAAAGAAGTGGTCGACAACGGCCACTTCTTTTAAATTTTTTGTGGTGGAAAGGTCACGCGTTGTGGCCCTTTCGGCCACAATTTTTTGTGGCTGAATCTGTCACCGAAATGGCGACAGAAAGGACCACCTTTTTAAATTTTTTGTGGCCGAAAGGCCACGAGCTGTGGCCCTTTTGGCCACATCCCAGCCAAAGTGCGTGGCCGAAATCGTCGAAACAGCGACAGACTGTTTAAAAAAAGATACCTCCCCCCAGACGCAGGTCGTGCAGTTCACTCTCGTTCGGCTATAAAAACCGAACGAGAGCCTCAGGCCATCATCTATCCAACATAAATGAAGTGGCCTCTAAGTCTCTGAGGGGTAACCAAAGAATGACAGATTTGAGAGATAGCCCACAAATTGAGGAGCAGGTCCTTCCCAAAAAATTAAGTGGAGACTATTTAAGGTGTGATTTCTTTCTCCTATTTTATTTCTTTAATTTGTTAATAAGTTGCTTAAAAAAAGTAGTTTAGAAATTGCCAAAAAAAAGAAAATCATGCCAAAATTTACTATTTTGGCTTAATTTTTTGATACGTTATAAATTTATGGTAGAAATGAAGCTATCAAGAAAAACCAACCCCATAAAGCGTAATTTTAGCTGGTCTTATGGACGAAGAGTCGGGGAGCGGCACCAGTTTCAGTGCATCTATTGCGACAAGATCATCAAGGGAGCAGAGGTAAGCAGGTTGAAGCAACACTTAGCCGGAAATTCCGGTGAGGTTGTTACGTGCCCGAATTGCCCAGGCGAGATCCGTGTGCTAATGAGGCAGAATCTCGCTCAGGTCAAAGAAGCGAAAGAGAGGACTTCCAAGAAGATGGCGGAGGTGGATCGCTGAGCGGCAGAGCCATCTTTCTATCACTCTAGGGAGCCAGAGGAGGTTGAGGATCTAAATGAGAAGGCAAAGATCCAGGCTGCTATGCAGGCAAGCCTGGATGATCAGTGGCAGCAGGAGGTGGCTAGGCATAGGGCTTGATTTGGGCCCTCTGCCTACAAGTCGGGTGGCAGTTCCAGGAGCACCAGGCAAGATCCAGAGTTCATGAGGACAACCTCAGTCAGGAAGAACGTCGGCAGAGAACGTGGCCGGATTGCATCTATGCTAGGTGGTTTTGGTAGTCGAAAGAAGTCATCTAGAGGGATTCCACCAGGAGCAACAATCCATGATGTCTGCATTCTCTCTTCAGCAGAGATTCAAGGCAGCAGATGATAGACTCAATATGGATGAAGGATAAGAAAAAAACTATATAGCGAGCTGTTGCATCCTGGTTCCACTTTAGCCACATCCCAGCGAATGTAGCATACACATGTACTACAGATCTACCATTTCCGTCATACCAGCTGTCAGTCCCGGTGTAGTTCCTCCAGGCCCGAAGGACATCTACGGTGAGCTTCTAGACAACAATAAGAAGCTGGAGAAATGGATTGACTCCTTAAAGAGCAAGTGGCCCATATATGGACTAACCATCATGTGCGATGGTTGGACCGGTCCGACTAGGCGGAGCATCAACTTTCTGATATATTGTGATATGAAGACCTTCTTCCACAAATGAATTGATGCTTCGGCCCATGTGCATAACATCTCGTACATCCTGAAACTTATAGAGGATATGATTGATCTGGTAAGAGAGGAGAATGTCGTGCAGATCGTTACTGATAATGGGCCGCAATATAAGGCCGTCGGAAAGATCTTAATGGAACGGCGACCACATATTTTCTGGACCCCATTGCTGCAATTGTATCGATCTCATGCTGATGGACATTGAAAAGATCCGTAGGGTGCAGCAAACAGTGGAGACAGCCCAACGCATTACCAAGTATATTTATAACCATACCTGGGTCCTTTCACAAATGAGAAAGTATGCAGGAGGAGAGATTTGAGACCAGGAGTCACACGGTTTGCTACCAACTTCATTGCACTTGATAGCATTCTCGAGAAGAGAGGAGCCCTGCATCAGATGTTTGTCAGTCCTGAGTGAAATAATAGTAGATATTCTTTTGCCGGCACTGAAGGGAGCAAGATAGAAGACTTGGTGACGAGACAGTCGTTCTGGCAGTGGGCCGCTGCAATAATCAATGCTATCAAATCATTATATGAAGTGCTGTGAGCCGTGAATAACGAGATGTACCCCCAAATGGGGTTACTGTATCACATGATGGGCAAGACAAAGGCTCGGATTATGGAGGCAGATCCAACCCACAGCCAGTCGTACATCAACATCATTGAGCGACAGAGGAGAACGCAAATGGATAGAAAATTGCATCTAGCAGGTAAACAAAAACATTGATAATTATAGTGATAAATGTACTTGTATAATTATGCTAAGATAGTCTCGTATATGTGCAACATACTACCTAAATCCCTGATTTCAGTACGACGTAGATAGAATTGGTATGGATGAGGCACTTATGGAGGCTTTGCGTAATGTCATTTACAAGATTGAGCATGATCCAGAAACTACAGTCCTATGTCTTGAAGAGATAACTATGATTTAGTAATTACCAGCATGTGTAAGTATACCGGCATCTTCAATTATTAACACGATAGAACACGCTTCTTTTTCACAAAGCAAAATATTTAAAGAGGGCACCTACATTTTGGACAACAAGCGGCTGTCGTCAGCAAGCAGAGTATGAATCCAGGTACGTCACACATCAGAAAGACATTCGCCTGGTGTTACTTGGTTATTAATATGGCACTATCATATATGTAATTTTTATAAATATTTTTGCAGCTGAATGGTGGGTGCATTTTGGCGGGTCCGCTAGAAATCTAAAACGGATAGTTATCCGGATCCTCTTTCAAACAGTCTCTTCTAGTGGTTGTGAGCGCAACTGGTCCACCTTCGCCCTCATCCACAGTAAACAGAAAAACTGTTTGACACAACAGCGCCTCAACGATTTTGTTTATGTGCACTACAATCTACGATTGAGGCTAAAGAGCATTCAGGAGAAAGTGGAGCTCAAGTACGCAGATCCGATTTACGGAATCTTCACCGATGATGATGATGATCCACTGCTCGGCTGGCTTGTGGGCCAGCAACAGAAGCCCGAGCTTGACAAGCCAGGATCACCTCCATGACCAGCCAGCTTCATAGCCACCGAGGCTAGGGTCGATCCAAAGCAATGAGCTGAGCGCAATATTCCACGCGCTCCCAAAGCTAATCAGCCGCAGGCACAGGGGAGCCAGTCACCACATGATTGGTACGAAACACCCTCTCAGAGAGCTAATCGAGAGATGCTCAGCAGAGGAAGGCGACATAGCTAGGCAGCAAGGGCCAGGAAAGAAAAACAAAGGGTCTCAATGGAGAGTGCCAAGGAGGAGACTTGGACCAGCAGCAATAAAGGTTCTGATGGTGATGGATCTTCTAGCCATGAAGGAAGCGGAGACAGTATGGTACTTATGAGACACAGCCGGAGGATGGTCTTCATTTCACCGGTGAGTTCCAATTTATGGATGCTACACAGGATACGGACCACGATCGACCATCTGATAGAGCCCGTGAGAATATCATTGGATATAGAAGACGGGCTTCTTGAGATCGTTCAGGAAGACAGGATACAGCTGCAGATGAGCTCACATATGGATATAGATTCTATTATCCACAACCTCAGCCTGACGAATATGGATATGGTGAATCGGATTTTGCTTTCGGCCTTTCGCCATATTCGGATGGGCCCCTACACAGTCAGAAGATACCTCTCAGACCCAAAGCGTGAGCAAGAGATCCGACAGTTCTTCTAATCTGGCGCACGTTCCTTCTGATTGGGTTGATCTGCCTTCTTCTGACTATACTTATGATCGGGATATCTACGAGAGCCATCAGCACTTGTCCCGATTTTAGATATCCGAGAATGCTTTAAATGCATGTAAATGATTGTATCTTAATTTGAAGATATTTTATGTGTATCATTTTATTATTTGTATCATTTCAAACGGGAGGAAGTAATAAGATGCATCATCTATGTTTCAACTTTCAACTCTAAACCTAAACATAGGTTTTTATCATATGTTTCAACTTTCGTCTGGCCCGCCACCGGTACGCCGACCGGTACCAGTACGGCGGACCTTGGTTATGATTAACTTCTAGCACTATAATATATCTTAACTCCTCCATTTTAGAAAGATGGAAAGTACTTTTCTATACAAGTTGTCATTGGCCTCTGTGTCTCTTCTTCTAACTCCACCATGTATTTGAGATCCAGTCTTCTCTAAGGCCATCTTTGCCTGCATAGAAATGTCCAAACCTTCTCCAGTATTTTTTCCTCACTCTATCCTTCATAACCCCCCTCCTAACTTCCTTCTTTTTGGTAATAGCACCAGTGGTAGCTTCTTTTAAATGTACCCTTTTTTGACCCTAGCCCACTTACAACTTAAGGTTTGAAGCACCCATACATAGAAAATGTACCATACAATAACTACCAGATTATAGAAAAGTAGTACGTATCTTGAAGTATTGAATGCACAACCAGATCAATCAATTAAGTGGTAGATCATGATGCCGTGCACCAAAGGACTATCACTTCTCTAGCTGGGCCACAATATACAGGATTAAGAGATTGGATTGTGCCAGATATTTACAGGAAGTATAAAGTATGAACATATCTGTCCATGTGGCTACATAATGGTCAAAGTCAGTGGGTGCTCCAACAGAAGACATAGATACACAGACTGGCATGGACTAATTCCTTTTGTGTTAAACGATGGCACATGATTGGCACAGCACAACACATGATGGTAGCATCAGATAGTGTCACGCTATAAAAGACACAAGTTCAACATATGGGAGCAGAGACAAAAACATTTGGCTTGTCCAATCCTAAAAGGCTGATAGCATGAATTCGACCAGTTGAACAAGAAAAAAGAGGTTAATGGCAAGTTAAGTATATTTTTCAAATTTTTTTGTAATTCTCAGATTCATTGCTAACATTGTTTTCATGGATTCATAAGCATTAAGTTGTAGAGCTGTTTTGAGTCCATAATCTGTATATGGTGATGTAGGGGATTATAATATGGAAAATCTACACCCAAAAGCTTCAAATCTAAAAACTCAATTTTAAAGCATTCTCGACAATCAACTCCCCTTCTAATGTTGAATATATAAAAGCCTGTAAGAAGAATTCATGCAAAATCCTAGTGTAAACAAAAAAAAAATAATCAACCTGAGGATTTGGAAAGAAATATAAAATCTGAGTATTTATCTAGATTTAATCCCGAAGCTCTAGAAGTTGATTGTGACACAAAAAAGACGAACACTAGACTAAACTCTATATAGATTTAAATTTTATATCACTAGCATAACTGCAATTTCTGGTAGTTCCAACAAGTTCTCAAAGAATGGAGAGAAAAGAGCCATAGGTTTTAGGCCTTCAGAAATCCCCAGAATATCATTTAGGCCTTGTTTGGTACCTCGATAATTTTAACCAGAATATTTGAATCACTTTATTTGAAAAGGTACTTATTCCTCATTAACCAGGTAAACTATCCAGCCCCTCACCATCTAGCCCCCCCCCCCCAAAATAAATAAATAATAATAATAATAATGATAATTTTAAGTTGGTTAAAGCCAAATAGGTACAAGGTACTTTCCATTTTCTTTCTGGAATCCCAAAAGTACCCTCATTGCTGAGTTGCCCAAAAAGTTCTTTGGCTAAATAAACCTAGATAAAACTAAAAAGGTGGACTTTATCAGGTTTATTCAGGAAACCAACAGAGCCTTATTGACCCTAATTAATTTCCCTGAGCTGGGTTTTAGAAATCAATTTGACCCAACAGAAACCAAATCTGGGCTGAAAACCAGCTTGAGGCTAAAATCCAGCTTATCGAATGAATTCTGATTCCAATGATTACCAACACATAGGAAAACTTGTACGGTTCTGGATGTGGCACTGCTGCTCCAAGTCCAATCTTCAAATTCTTCATGGCAGAATTTCCACATGTATTTCGTTCAATTGCAATATGTTTAAGACAAACTGTTTTTCGTTGTTGTCAGTGATTCTTGGCTTAAAACTTGGGCCAACTGGTTTGCTTAAAAACAACTTAACCAAAATTATCGAATATGTTCTCCAAATGACGTTCAAATATTTCTTAACACCCTGACCGTCAGGCAGCAATGATTTTAACAGACTTCTTTCCAATCAAAGATGGACCATCGTGTAGATAATCATGTGTCATATAAAAAGGTCAGAGGTATCCATATATCATAAACAATAAAGCTAGCCTCTTCTTATTAAGATAATACTCTAGCCTGCTCAGTAAAGGTGTATGAGAAAACAAATTGTTGCAGAAAGATAAGTGCAGCAATAACAGAAAATAAAAAACAACAGCATTCCAGAAAGGAAATAATATATAACTTGCATTCTCTATCAAATATCATCCTAAAGTATACATTCCTGATGCTCATAAAGTCAATCATACCAAGTTTTAGGGTGCAAACATTTTATAATATGTATATCAAACAAGTAGCCGATTGTTAGAAGTAGCATATTTTTATTTCTTAGGAATCAATTGAATTAAAACACAGATCTGGTGTTGAGCCAAAATCTACCCAGCATGGTAGTTGCTAGACAGGGAAAAAACATACAATGATGCATAAGTTTAACAAATACTCCATATAGAAAGCAAGATCAAGCCAGATAACAAAGGGAAGTATTGACAGCAAAAAAAAAAAAAAAAAAGCATATGACAGAACAAAACCTCCGTTGGTGCTTTGCCCGTATCTTGTATTGCAAGCATCTCTGAAGAAATGATGGCTGCAGCATTATCAACAAAGTTAAAACCTTTAGAACTAGCTCTACATTCAGAATGAATATTCTGTGCATAGACATGATAAGAGTCAAATGGTACAGCAGTTCATTTAACTATGCTTAAGGAACTTACATTTTTGGAGGCTCTTTTTTGAAGAATATTGTAGAATTCAACCGGTTTGCAATAAACTGAAAGACTTTCTTCAGCTGCAACTTGTTCATCGGCAGTCAAACAAACCTGAGACTGCTGGTGGCACATCTTATCTGCAGTCTAGAATCGCTGCAACCACAACCAAAATTCCTGCATGTGAATAAAATCAACATGCCATGATGGTCCATTCTTCCATTGGTATAGGACACAGACTTTAGTTAGAAAATAAAATTCAAAGAATTTGAACATAAATTAACAAATCTATAAGGTGAGATTTCTTTAAGAAACTATTACAATTAATACAGCACAACTAGAGACAGTGTTTAGGGTGCAAACTTGCTTAATTTCTTAAGCTGTCACATTTAAACCCAGCATTCTAGATACAGAGAGACCCAAAATAAATTTTCATGGAATTCCAAACTTGACCAAGTACGCTGAGGGGTCATCACCGAGGGCAACATTCACCTACTTCTTTCCAGCTGCAGCTAATTCTGTAGTACTAATGATTCTATAAGAAACTTCCAGCATACAATTTAGATATTGCCTTATTTCTCCCAGTATGAGGAAAAAAAGTATACATAATTATAAAGTATAAGAATGCAAAAGAAGAAGATAATTTTAAAAATGACAAGGCTAAAAATGATCCTACATTTTTCTTTACAGAAAATGTATCAATTGGTATTAACAAACTGAAAAAGCTATTCCAATGACTTTTATCTGTCAAAGGAAGATAGAGAAATATAGATTCTAAAATATTACATAATTTGAACATTTTCAGTAATCTACTGTCCGGTAAAGAAAAGTATCAATTGGTATTAACAAACCGAAAAAAGCTATTCCAAAGACTTTTACCTGTCAAAGGAACATAGAGAATGTGGATTCTAAAAATATTACATAATGAACATCGATGACCTACTTTCAAGAATTTTTTATGAGTCTTTGTAATCTATATGACAAGGGAAACTTGAGAAACAAATTTTCCAGTGAAAACAAGATTTTGCTAAATTAAACTAGATGTACAAGTAAGAAAGTCACACAAGGACAAGCAATCAATTATCGGGTCAAAACTACAGAAGATTGAAAAATACACACAGAGACACTATGAGACCAAGATTGAAGCACATAATGAAGCAAGTAAAATAGGATGATCCATATCCATCGTACAGTGAAGTTTTCAACCAAATGATAGTGTTGTTAGAATGAAGCAAGCAAGGGGCGAGGTCCGTCTCTTCCTACATAATTTTTGAGTGCACAATACAAGATAAATAGGTAAAAGCAATAGAATGAGGTGGAAGAGTAAAGAATAGGGATCCGTGAAAGCATAAATTACAAAGAAAAAGAAAAAAAGAATAACTAGAGGATTGCCTAGGAAAGTCAGCACCCTAAGGCTCTCAATCCATGATTACTGTCAACAACTATAATTCACAAGGGATGCTCGACCATAATCTAAAATCAACACCAGGCTCCTCTTTCTTGGCTATGAGTTAGAACCATAGGATTTGCATGGAGTCTGCACCACAATAATACCATAACCAACTTGTGAATGCAAAAGATTGGAGCATATAAGGTATTTATAATGTTCCAATTGACTAGTTAATCCTGTGCTCAATCAGTGGTTTCATAGTTTCCAAGGAATCTGACACTAAATATGGTGCAATCAGAAGCTTCTAACAAATATACAGGTGCCTTTAGTTGACTCCTAGATCTTAAAGAACTTAAATACAATAATTTAGGATCTGAGACAATTTAACTGGCAGTCAGTTCAATCTGATGGCAATGTTTCTGCATAGCTGAACTAACTTTGCAATTTGAATTTAGATAAGGTGTAGATACATGTGTTTTAACTTTTTTTCCTTGAGGTCCTTCTTTTCTGTTACATTTGCTGATGCCTTATATGCCATGCCAAGAGGTCAAATGTGAAATATCTATTATTTTCTTGTATAAGTTTTTGCTGACTAGGTCAGATATTCTGAAAAATCTTGTGACTTTTGTGCTCTCTTTCAGGGTTTAAATCTTTAATGGCTCATTTAATGTATTTTAAGTAGGATTATTTCATATAGATAGATCCTAATTAAGTCTAGGTTGGCCTAGGAAAAGGTTTATTCATCAGAATTATGTTTTAAAGTGACAATGACAACTTTCTACATCACAAATTTTGCAATTCTCAGAAAATGTTTGGAATTATTTTAATCAAGTTTAGAGACAGTGGAGAGAAGATTTATAGAAAGTAATTTCAAACTTTTTGTCTAGATATCACTTGTGGTTTTATCTTTGATTTGGGTGAACGATTTTCCCACTTTGGTCATGGATTTCAACCTACTTGTTTTAGCTGATAACCAGAAAATTTCTGATTTTCAATTGCTGTCTGAAGATCCAAGAGGGAATTTAAAATATATAAAAAAAAGAATTAGATAGTAACAACTGGAGGTTCGATCATTTAAGGTCATACATAAATCAGGATACAACCTGTTATAAGCAAGTTAGTTGTGCTTCTAGCCCTTGCATTACTACAACCTTCAAAACATGCTCGCAGTTTAACATTCAACACCCTTATAGTCAATTTCACATATCAAAGATGAATAAATCTCCTTTCACTTGCACAGGGTACAGAATGCTAGTTAAACCACGATATCCTACTCCACACATATGTCCAATTCAAAATGATGAATGTTTGATTCGCCAATTAATCAAACTTTATACTTCTTTAAACAAATAATCCTTAGAGTTAAAAACCTCAGCCAACGTAGAGATCCTGGACTATAGAGTTTCTTTCTCACAAGTCACAACTTACATGACCAAATAGCATTTGAGCCTAGCTTCTTAGCTCTTTTTCCTATGGATAAATGAAATTGTTTTCAAGCTGAAATTGAAAGAAACAAGGAAGGAAGGATGGATAAATCATAAACACACACATACACAGAGTTGGTCTAACAATCCCAAACTGTGCAGTACACCTCGTGCCATATTGATCTCGCCAAGAATTGGGATGAAACAGCCTTCCCATTTGGTCCCATGGCTGAACCGGGCTGAACTGAATTTTGACCAGTTTCAAGCGGTCCTAGGGCCGAACCTTCCCTCTCATATATATATGCTCTCCCTCGATCCCAAACCTAGCGATCCACTCCTCCTTGCCTCTATCTCTTTGTCGCACAAAGAGGTCTCGAGGGCAAGCATACTGCCCCCATTGATCACCTCGAACCTCGTCCAGCCCTCACTGTCATTCTACCTCCACTCTCCAACCTCAAGTGCCTCTGCCTTCGCTGCATCTTCGACCACTTCAACCACAACGGCGATGGTGAGATCACCGGCAATGAGCTCTACCAGGCCGTCAATCGCCTTAGACTTAGCACCAAGGTCGCCTCCACCTTTGCTGCCTACAGCCGCCTCAATGTCGTTGACCTCACCTTAGACAACTTCCAAGGCCTCCACCATGCCCTTGATAATAGCCTCTTCAGCAACAACACCCCCCCCCCCCCCCCCCCCCCCCCCCCCCCCCCCCCCCCCCCCCCCCCCCCCCC
>JAOXJJ010000395.1:3738756-3755616 GCA_025769935.1 Phoenix roebelenii | reverse complement strand
TGGCTTTTACTGTCTGCTTTTGATTGTTCAGTTAACCAGTGGAACTTTCAAACTATTTAAAGCTAAGGAGCTGTTTTCTGGATTCTGACAGTTCATTTGAATGTCATGAAATAGTTATCTGCTCTTTGGTTGACTGCAGGTGGCTGATACATAGTTATTAGGTCGGCACACTATAAATTCATATCATACACATAAAAGTACCTTCCGATGCTTTTAAGCGTCGGAAAAACGGAAACTGGCACGCCTTTAATGACGCTTTAAAGCGTCGGCATAGTCCAAGAGAACCCGACATCGGTCCGAGTTCACCGACGCTTTACAGCGTCGGCGTAGTCCAAGAAAACCCGACGTCGGTCCGAGTTCACCGACACTTAAAAACGTCGGCTAATTCACAATGAACGACGCTTAAAAGCATTGGCATAGGTCCAACTTCGCCGACGCACAAAAGTGTCGGCTATTTAGATATTGAACGACGATTAAAAGCGTCGGCATAGACCGACGACGCTTTCTTCACGCGTCGGCCTAAACCGAGCCCACGCCCATCTGCCCGACGTCTTACCCATGCTTTGGGGGGCGTGGGAAGGAAATCTCCCGACGCTTAAAAGCGACGGTAAAGACCAAACAAAGCGCCGGGAGATATCCTTTCTTTTGTAGTGGTACAAAGCTTTATTTTTTTTCTAGTAGTTCTCGTTCGTCATCTATTTTTTCATTCATTGCACAGAGAAAACACATACATGCTTCAAGTTCATCTTCATCTTCTTCATCTTTAAGTAGTGAACTAGAATTTTATTTACGAAATGATCTTCATTTTGCATATGATGCTTGGCCCGCGAATCGTGCCAGCCCAGGCCCTTATGGGCCGTGCCGGGCTAGCTCGCGGGCCGTGCCGTGCTTGGCCCACGAATCGTGCCTACCCAGGCCCTTATGGGCCGGGCCGGGCTCGGCCCGCGGGCTAGGAATTCGTAACCCAGCCCGGCCCCCTTTTATGGACCGTGCTAGGCACGGCCCGTTACTGTAGCAATCGGGTCGTGCCTGGCATGGCCCGGCCCAATGCCCATCTCTATTTCTGCGTTCACGAGCAACGGAGCTCCAATCAAAAGAACGAGACGCGAGATATGAAATTCAACAAATCAACCCTGATAAACCATAAAATCCAGCGCAACCAAGAAGAAGAACAGACCAATAAATTTTGAACAGAGAAAGATCCTTGCATTGAAATCATAGCTCCCATCCAATCCAAAAACAACTAAAAACATAATCTTTTCCACGATATTTTGGGAGAAGAAAAGGACCTTGAAGCGCTTCTCGTGTTAAACAAAAACAAGACCTTGTCGTCGTAAAGAACGGAAGACAATCCCGAATGGGGGAAGAAGAGAATAGAAGGGATTCTTCCGGCTTCCCACAAGGCCATCCGCGTCGCTGAGCCCCAGCCCGGCATCTCCGGTCCGGCGAAGGGATGGATACCTCGCTGTCTCACCAAGCCAACGCTCCGGCGATGACAGCGTTCCGTTGCCGCCGAGACGAGGAACGTGAGGAAGTTGATGTCCGGGTATACGCCCACTACTCCGGTGGGGTTAAAAAAAATAAGTACGAACACATTAAAGAATATAAAATATAAAACATAAATGGTAAATTTTTAAACATAAATTATTAAATAAGAGATAATATCTGGTAGAATAAAAATAGATCGGACAACATCCAACTTCTATATCTAAATTTGTTTGGATATGGATAAAAAAATTAAGCATCTAATTAATATCGATATTTGTATCTATATTTATAAAAGAAATTAGATATTGATATAAATAGACAACTATCCGATTCATATTTTGATTTCCGACTTATATTTGTATTTATATCAATACTTTCGGTATTCAATTTTTATCGATATTCAAATAAAACAAATATGTATATAATTTTTTTTTCATCCAATTAACTTTATACTCATCAAATAAATTAAATATGGACATAAATATATTGATACTCGAATAGATTTCAATCCTAATGTCTTGTAATAAAACCAAAATTTAGTGTTAGTTGGATTTTGAAGTAATTGTTGTAATATATAAACAATATATAAAAATATATTTAATAAAATAAAAATAAATAATATTGATAATATATTTAATTATTTTATATATTATAATATTACTATAACCATATGAAGTTTGTGATTAATTAAAAAGACTAAATCTAGGGATAATAACACAAAAACATATGTTAAAATAATGCATTAAACATAATAAAGAACCTCTGGCTACCTGCCTACCTCTGTTGGGGACCTCTCATTTCTTGCACTTGATCTCAGACAACTTGTACTCAGACCCTTGAGCTCTTTCTTAAGAAGTTTAAGTGACCTATCCAGACACCAACCTCCAAGTAGTGACTGTTTGAAATATTTTGCCTAGAAATTATTATATTTTTATTTTATAAAAATGTTTTAAAGGAATAATTTACTAGAATAAAATCAAAAGAGCTTATCTGGATCGAGGCATGTAATATATATTGCCCTAAAAACGTGATTCGCCCTCGGTCTGTGGCGATCTTGTTTCCAAGGTACAACCCGGCTCAGTCCGATCCTTCTCATTAGAGGAGGATTGCTGTAGAAGCTTGACTTGACCAACTCCTTTAGATGTTCAAAAAAGATAAAAAGATAAAAAAACAGAAAGTTGAAAAGTGAAAGAACTCTCTATCGGTGGAAGATACTCTCGGAAGATAGAGTACTAGTGAAAGAAAGAGATTGGATTGTTTTTGCATTAATCTTGGAGGAGTCTATTTATAGACTCTATCCAAAAGACCAAAGAGACGCAATAGTTCTAAAGATACGTACTTCTCGGAAGATAGAGTACCAGTGAAAGAAAGAGATTGGATTGTTTTTGCATTAATCTTGGAGGAGTCTATTTATAGACTCTATCCAAAAGATCGAAGAGACGCAATGGTTCTAAAGATACATACTATTTCAAAAACACCATATCTTTTTGGAAATCAACGTTCTCTTTTGAAGAGTCATAGCTCTTCTGAAAGAAAGGTCTCACAAAAGAGTATTTTAAAACATTCAAACCAACTAAAGATTAGGGAATAAAAAAATTTGAATTTTTTTAATTAAAACTCCAACAATCCTCCATAAAATATTTATTTTTTTGAAAATCATAAAGTAAAATATCTGAAAAACTTATACCGTGCAATAGATGAGGTGTTCCATGGACTTGAACCTCACTTAGTATTGATAGTATCTAGCTGAAGAAATCATAGAGGATTAGACTTTGAACTAGATCCTTTGATTCAGACTTCTACTTATCACCACACAGTATGGATCAACTGGGTTACTATGCGGTCAACACGATTTAAAGACCTAGCGTTTAGTATTTTAAATGCCTAGCACTTGGTACTAAGGCTAGCCCAAACCCCTAGTTGCGGCCTATGCAGCAATTCTCGCATAGGTAAGTCCTTCAAGAATATTTGTGACCTAATATCCTATAGATTTCTATCTTGAACTCTTTAAAATTATAAATCAACCTTTCTAATTTATTTTTGTCATTGATAAGAGCACTCATCATAGAAATGGGAGGAGATATATTTCAAAAAATGTGCTCTGACACGATCACTTAATAAACTTCATTTCTACCATATTAATCTCCTTCATGGAATCTCCAATCATAGAGGTTGGGTATCTACTATGGTGACCAAATAGTGGGCTTAAGCCCCATCCTACTCGATGAATCTAGAACTTCACTCGTAGACAAATTCTTTGTTAAATGATCTGCCAAGTTTTTCTCAGACTTGACAAATTCCAAGAAAATAACATTATTCTTTTTGGGTTGTCTTACAAATTTATGACGAATCTAGATGTACCGATTCATCTTTTTGTTAGTACTCTTTTGATTCGTAAGGTTTTAAAATAAATACAATAAAGAGCAATAATATCAATAAAATAACATAACCATACTAAGAAATATAACAAGTAATACAACTTTGTAATTTTTCCACATTATTCAAAGCAGAAGCATATAGTTTGAGAACAGCTAATATATGCACAATTTTTAAAAGCAACAGTAATCACACAACTTTTAAAAGTGCAAGAGTTTTTTGCACAGATTTTAAAGATGCAGAAAAATTCTGCACAGAAATTAAAATTACAGAAAACATATTGCACGGAATTTAAAGCTGTATAAAAACTTTATGGCTATTAAAGCTGTTGTAATTTAACTAAATCTAATTCTATATTATCAAATTAAATTTTGATAAACAAATAAATATATAGCAATTTCTAGCACAATCAAAGTTACGTTCCAAGACGGTTGAAAATATTTTGTCTAAAAACTGTTATATCTTTATTTTATTGAAGTATTATACATAAATAATCTATTAAAATAAAATTAGAAGACTGAAAGAGCTTACCAAGGTGTGTGATATATACTGTTCTAAGAATGTTTCTCCATATACCCACAAAAAATAAAAAGATAAAAAGCAGAAAGTTGAAAAATAAAAGAACTCTCCATGTGTAAAAAAAACTCTTGATAGATATAGTAGTAAAAGAGAGATTAGACTCCATCAGGAAGATCGAAGAGATGCAATGGTTCCGAAGATAGATAATGTTTCAAAAGTAAAATTACAACTCTTTGGATGGAGAAGTTTCATAAAAGAATAGTTTAAAAAATTTAAAACAACTAAAGATTAGGAGATAAAAAAATAATTTTTTTTAATTAAAACTCCAACAGTGACCACATGGATGGCTTAACCAACAGCGTGCACCTCCTTCAGCAGCTCGGCATGCTGGGAATTTGTAAGAGGGTTGTCTGCTATCCCCGCGGTCTAGGCATTTATCCATGCCTATCTAGTCCCATTGTATTAGTATAGCAAAGGAGACCGGCGAGACAGAGTCCTAAACAAACTCTTTCCATCAACCTTATCTCGTTCAGAAGGATGGGTCCTATCCTCATCTCACCGCTAACTCTTCACTTCCCAAGTTAATCTGGAACTCAAGATAGGAAGAGTCCAGTATAAGAATGGGGTTGTTTGATGCTGCCTCCTTGGATGGTGCTTACTCTTAGTCCTCTTATATAGTGAAGGAAACCGGCAAGATAGCCCTATATGAATTCTCTCTGCCTGCTGAGAGTGCTACTGATCCTCTGATACTGAGGTGGTGCTGGGATAACGTACTCATACGTGGGCTCACCCGTACTGGTGGAGAGGGTATGAGAAACTTTGTACCTGCATCAAATATTTCCTGGTGGAAGGGGGCCCAGTGGGGGTTGCTACGCGGGTGGGGTTAATTTCTCTCCCTCCTCTTTTTCTTAAGCAAAAAAAAAAAAAAAAAACTCTCTTTGACGACCTCCATCTCAATCTCAAGGATGGGTCCTACTCTCGCATGGCCCCTCTAGTTCTTTTATATCATGAAGGAAATTAATCGGTGAGATAGAGTCCCAAACAAACTCTCTCCAATGAGCCTATCTTGATCTAAAGTATGGACCCTATCATCATCCAACCCTTCTCTAGTCACTTCCAAGTGAACTTAGGAACTTGAGGATACGGCCGGCCCAACCTGTAAGTGACTGAGGCAGTTGCCTAAGGCCCTGGCTCAAAGAAGGCCCACCACAGGAAAGGCCTCAAAGATAAAATAGAAAGAAAAAAGACCTCCCTATGAGTTCGTCTTAGGCCGGCCCACTGCAGGAAAGGCCTCAAAAACAAAACAGCCTTAGGCCCCTAAATATATTGGTTCACTCCTACTTGAGCAAGGCAGGAGCCATCCAGCATGGAAAAAGGGGTTATTTCATCACTACTTCGGTGGATAGTAATAGTCCTACAGGAATGATGTCTCTCCAAAATGACATGGACGGGGAACTTTTTTTGGATTTTCTTGGACTTTTTTGAATTTTGGTCAGAAAAATATTTTCCCTCTCCTAACTATTTAATAGGTATACAAGCGTGTCCAACAACTAATTTATATACATTCTTGATCAGAGATTTTTTTTTTATTAAGACTTTTTACATATATATCCTCTTAAATTAAATTGATATTTACATGTATATCCTTGTAAAATACTTATTTTGTATGTATACCTTTCTTTTTTATTTTTTCTTACATATGTACCAACACCATCTAACACCATTAGTTTAAAATTTAAAATAACCAAAATACCCTTAATGGGTAGACATGCAAAAAATAAAATATATAAGGAAATTTATGTAAATAGCAACTTTGCGAGGATATTCATACAATTTCACAAATTTAGAAGAATTTATATAAAAAAATTCAAATTTTATTTTTGTCTATTTCAACTTGTTTTAACATTTGGATTAGTCTAGTGCTTGCTCCTTAATGTTTTCTATAAAATATTGCTCAAGAAAAAGATAGATTCGATAATTAGATAATAAAGAGAGTTATGAAAGTTCTTTCACTAATCATGAGATTATTCAACTTTATTCTTCTTCATTTATATGACCATTACATCTTATTTTATCAAAAACTAGCTTGTAATATTTATTGCTATAGATACATATATAAGGGCATATATCAAAATATAGAAAAGGATTAGAATATCTTAAAGGCATATGATAGATTGCAATGATTAAGCTTTCTTGCTACTAATGTGCTCATAGGTGGAAGAACAATATCAATCATCCCTAAGCAAAATCATTGAAGGACTTCAGAATCCTTTAGACTAATCTCTAACTATGTGGTAAAAGACCATCCCTTATGCTATGTACCTTAAGCCATTTTTTTTGGAGATTTGATTTTTATAAAAAGAAAAGATCTAGTGTATGGAGTTCATTTTGTTGCAGCAATTTTAAATCAACCATCAACTACTAAATGAAAAATTTTCTAGCTCTAAAAAATAAAGATAGCAAATCTCATATACTAAAATATAAATATTGCAAATCTCTCACAACACTTTTCTTTAAGCAATCCATAAAACTAAAGGCAGGACCTAACCATTTTCATGTTACAAAGGATACAATGAAGGAGCAATGAGAGGAACTTAGATTTCGATGGCAAAAACTTCAACGGACGGAAGAGAGGGAGAAGAGCTGCCCACGATGAAAAAGGGAGTCGAGAGAATGATTTTGATTTCGGATGGAGGAGCAAAAGAGAGGGATCTAGAGAGATTGGAAAACTTTTCAGAGGAGATACAAATGCAGTTTCTAGCAAGAATCGTCAATCTATTACCCACTTTAGGGGTAAAAAGATGCTTTCATAAATTTTATTAATTTTTAATTTAAATAATATGATTTTGGCTAATCACGTTAGTTGAATCGCTATATTAAAGGTATTCATATAAATATAGTATTTTGTGAGGGCATGCATGCAAATATCAATATGGAAGGATATTCATGTAAATTCCAAAATTTATGAGGATATTTATGCAAAAAATCAATTTTTTTTGTGTATATTCTTCCAAATATATGAAATTGCATGAATACTCTTACAAAATTGCTATTTGCGTGTATACCTTATAAACGTTTTTTTTTGCGTGCTTACTTATTAAGGATATTTCAGTTATTTTAAATTTAAACTGCTAATCTCTTAACGGCATTAGATGACATGGACACATGTGCAAAAGAAAAGAAAAAAGAAGGACATACATGTAAAACAAGTGTTGATATACATACAAATATCAATTTCGGAAAGATATTCATATAAATTCTAATATTTAGAAGGGTATGCACGCAAAAAAATCTTTTTATTAATAGAAAAAAGTGGCTCATGCTTGCATTCATCTTTCAATGATTGCTATTCTAGGTGAAACCACTTGAATCACAGGCTCCTCCTTGTCATTAAACAAAACAACAAAATGAAAGCTCCTAGCTGACCACCTTGGTAATGCTAGTTGTCATGGGAAATTCTGCAACTTTGGCTGGTTGGAATTGTCAAGGGGTTGGGCTGGGATTGAATCAGGATTGGTGTTGAACTTGAATTGGCAAGTTAAAAACATGGTTAGTTTTGATCCTATGGCCTGTCTTATTAACAACAAGCGGCTCAAACCCTATTCCATCAATGATTAAATATTTCAATAAAAAATTTGACTCAATCTAGCAAAAAAACACAATTTTTGTTATGTGCAAAAGGGCCATGCCAGCCATTTGGTACAGGCTAATGGGCCAGACTCTGCTGCATGATTCTCTGTGGGCCAACCAACTAATAGATAGGCCCAAGCAATAAAATAAATCAACCTGAAAAGGCAACCACAGCTAAGCCTATGAAGAGAGTCATGCAAGGAAAGAAGATAATCCTCACAAATAGCTTGAAATATCTATCACCTTGTCTCTAAAGAGCTCCCTGTGTTCCACAAGAATGAGGCTGAGGAGATGCCCCATGAGGCCCCTTGGTTAAAAAAGAGTGTCATTCGGCAATATGCTCTAATGCCATGAGAAATACCAATATAATGAGTGATACTCATATTTAGTATTCTTACAGCTTATTAACTGCAATCAGGCATCCAAGCAGACGAACAAATTTTCCTAGAGCCTTACCATATAAAAAATAGAGAGAGAAGGATAAAGAGAATCTAAGTACAATGATTTGATCCTTCAGAATCATATAGAAGTATATATAGCAAATTATATAAACAAAGAAATATTAAGAAGATTGACAATCAAAAAAAGATTTTTCACTTCTATTACTAAGATCTAACCACTCAAAAGTCAATAATGGAAACAAATGGGAACATACACTAATGATAATTAAAATGCCACAATAGAAGAAACATCACAATATTTTAATGATAAGCTTATCTTTTATAGAACACATCCACAAAAACATCCATGATAAATAGAAATCTTAGCAATACAAGTTGTTATGGAAGGTGCCTACCAAAGGTAAGGATAGGAGGAATTGGGGTGAAGAGAGGGTGAAATACTTGGCAACCTCCTGTAGCATCAATTGTTCCTCAATTTAACAATGCATATGAGAACCAACGGTGGAGAGGAGGTCAGGAGATAGGGTTTTAAGAATTAGAAAAAAGGATCAATCTCCCCGATGCTCTAAAATATATCTAAATAGATTTTGGTGTATTAATCTCTTTTTAATATAACTCCAAAATAGTTCATTTTTCTTATTAGAGACATTAACTATTAGTCTGTTGATCATGCCTTCATAATCATAGAAAAGATATATACCCAGACAAAGTAATATCAAGATGATTAACGATCTAGAAAAAGATTTTAGGTTCTATTACCTAGATTCAACCACTCAAAACTCAATAATAGAAATAAATATGAACTTATACCAACAAAAAATAAAATGCTACAATAGAATAATCATCGCCATCTTTTAATGATAGCCCTAACTTTTATAGAACAAATCAATGAAAACATGATAAAATAGAAATCTTAGCAACATGATTCACATAAAAGATGCACATAAGAGGTAAGAAAATGAGGAATAAGGATGAAGAAAAGATGAACACTTTACTTGGCCAACTGGTGACGATAGAATCAACAGCTTCTCAATGCAGCAGATGTAGATGAGAACCGGCGGCGGAGAGAGGGTAAAGAGCTAGGGTTTTGACACTTAGGAAAGAAGAGTGATTTCTCCAATGCTTTAATATCTAAACAAATTTTGGTGTATTAGTCCTTCTTTCCTTATATAACTCCACAATAGGTCCTTATTCTTATTAGAGATATTGATGATTAATCTGTTGTGAATGAAACAAAAAAACTCATCTATCCAACTAAAAATTTACTTTATTAATCTCCTTCTATCAAATTACTATTATAATTTAAGTTTGAGGTATTGTTAATCAATTCATCCTATCAAAAAACTAAATATGATTGCTTTCTCTTCTCAAAACGGGATACCTCTAAATAATAGACTCCTTTTTCTAACATAGTCGAGTATTATGATTATTAAACATGATATATATAAGGTTCAGTATATAAGGTAAGTAAAACCATACGGTCATAGTGAACGAAGGGGTGTCAACCTCCCCTAAATCATTTTAACCATAAAAAAGATCCCTAGGGTCTATTTGGAAAATTCAGCAGAACTGTGCCGGATTTCCCATTGAATTCATGACATGAGCGGTCTATTTTGAGTACATCTATATCAATCCAATACCTTCTCAACCCTAATCCTCTTTCTGTAGGCTAACAAGCCCATAGATAGGATTTAGGCTAAGATTAAGATGAATTTTTAGAAGAATATGGGCTGGATAGGCCGATAGGCCCAATTCCTCTAGAAAATCCAGCCCAATTCTATTATATTTCTCAAACAGGCCCCAAATTAAAAAATTGGTTATCTAATAACATACCAACAGCAAAGGAAGAGAAACCTAGTAGACGATTTGAGAACATCTTTAAAAGAAAAAAGATTGCACCTTATTCGAAGTTTCTTGCTCAACTCTAAAAATTCATTACATCCAATCAATAAGCATGCAAGGAGAAACCCCATGTGCCTCCTTGAGCAAAAAATTTTAAACATCACATGACCTTATACTTGAATAATATATACATCATATCTTAACAACGAGTACCTATGTTCAAAGTTTTATTGTTAGAGTCAAGAGAGACAAAGATCGCAAGATGGAGGAGGGGCAACACACATACACTTACAGGATTATGGTTGTATACTCGGCACAAAAGAAGGATTCACCTTTCTTCATGCCCATTCCCCATTAGATCACTCACCACATAGATCTCAATGCATTCCAAACTCTTCCATTAAATTCTATAAGGCATACCTAATTACATATTTCAAACAATGTTAAATAGATTTCCAAAAAACAAAACAAGAATATATATCCATCCTTAATTATCATCAAAGCTTAGTCCACTCTAAAGTCAGCAGTATAAATAAACTCAACATGTATTAATGATAATCAAGCATGCAAAATAGAAAATATTCTCAATCTTTTAACAATGACCCTGGCCTCTTTTTTTGTTGGAAAGAACAACTCAAACAAATCTAGTATGGATACAAATCTAGTATAGATTTGGGATGGGTCGACTGTACCCTTTTAAAATGTATGAACAAAAACTCCTAGTATTATCAAAGAAAGTAGTTGTGGCAAGAGAGAGCTATGGGAAGTATGGGTGGATTCTTTAAGGTGGCTACATAAGGAAAGAGAAAAAGGAAGAAAGGAGGGGGATGTGAGAGGGAGAGACACACACACACAGAGAAAATTACTGGGAGAGGAGAATGGAAGGCCTTACTTAGGCCACCATCCATATGTACTATGATAGATTGGGATAAAAACTAGAGGTGCAATCAAGGCAAGAAAGTTAGGCTTTTGAGAAATTAGGAAGTGAAAAATAAACTCTCCTCAACATTCCAATATCTAAAAAAAGCTTGACATATTCTCTTTTTCAATATAATTTCTAGGAAAATTATAGAGATGCCCCTCCAAGTTTAGGCTAGTTACACTTAGATCTTAAAGTTTAAAAGTTTCAATTAGCCAACAAAACTTCATTTTCATTATAACATGGCCCAACCATCTATCTGGATCCTCACCATTAATAAAGTGAAAAAAAGACCAAAATACTCTTGATTCAAAGAGGTCAGATTGTAGCTTTCATACAATCTCAAAATGCTTCATCCTCTGTGATTCATCCACCTACACAAATCTTAAAGTGCTCTATCTTCTGTCATTCATCCACTTGCATAGATCTTAAATCTCTCTATCCTTTATCATCTATACACCTACATAGCTCTCAAAGAACTCCATTGCTATCATCCATCTACTTGCATAGATCTCAAAGTACTACATCCTCTATTATTCATTCATCTGTATAGATCTCAAAAAACTCCATTTGTCATTCATTTGCTTACACAAATCCCAAAGTGTTGAATCCTCTATTATTCATCCACTTGCATAGATTTTAAATCTCTCTATTCTTTGTCATTCATCCACCGGGACATATCTTAAAGCGCTTCATCCTTTGTCATCTACCCACCTTCACAAATCTCAAAGTGCCTTATCTTCACTCATCCATCTACCCACATAGATAGCAAAGTGCTCTATCCTTTCTCATCCATCAAGCTACATAGATCTCAGAAGCACTCCATCCTTCATCATCTATCCATCTGCATAAATCTCAATGCACTCCATCGTTAATCATTTATCCCATGTACAAATCTTCTAGCGCTCTATGCTCCATCAACATTAATTTCAAAGCACTTCATCCTCTATCATTTATCCACCTGCATAGATCTCAAAGGATTTCATCTTCTATCACTACAAAATAATTTGTCTTTTCTGACGCTTTTTAAAGCATATACCAATGCTTATAATCATCGGTAATTTTCGTGACAATGCTTTCTAAAGCATCGCAAAAACATCGGCAAGGTGAGAGTAATTTTTTTTTTAAGTATCGGTAACAATAGAAGCTCTGCCAATGCTTTAAAGCATCATTAGAGTTATTTTTTAAAAAAATAAAAAATCTAATTATTTTTTTGGAAAAAAAATCTATATCCCGCTAACAAAATTAATTTAAAGAAAAAGAAAAACTCAATTTTTGTTCTCCATATTCTTCTTCTTCTAATAGCACAAGATAGATAACAAAAAAAGGAATAAAATTAAAATAGTAATAATAATAATAATAAAATAATAGATGCTACATTTATTGATATTTTTTTTACAAATTACAATAGAAAGCATATGCCCCATTTATTGATCTTTTATAAGAAGCATATTTACAATACAAATTAAAAATTACAGTAGAAATAACAAAAGAAGCATTCCTCGGCTGCAATAGCTTCTTTGCAATTTACCAGTATTTTTCCTTAAAGAAACCAAGACAAGAACCTTTTAATGATTCAAGACCTCTCTAATTTTCCTTACTTCGAGGATTCAACAAAAAATCTTCACCTCCTTCAGATGATCATAAAAAGCAAGAAAAGAATTGTTGGGGTCACCGGCTCCTAGTGCTGCAATCTCATCTCTTCTCGCATTATCTTTGTCCTCATATATCTCAATCTTGAAGAGTTTATCCACCAAAAAAGAAAAAAAAAATCAGAAGAGAATCAAGAAAAGAAAGAAAAAGAGAATGAAAGAAGGGGTTAGGGATCACAAGCGACTTGGAGAGAAACCAGCATGATGGAAGAAGAAGTAGTAGAAGATGAGAGTGGGGAAATGGAAACCCTAGGTGGAAGAAGAAAATAGATAGCTTCAAAACAGAGCGAGGAGAGAGAGCATACCTCGGGTGCAGCTGTGGATGCGGAGAGGGAAGGAGAAGAAGAGGAGACAGGAGCCGATTGGAAAGATTTCTCGTCGAGAAAGATGAGGAGGCTAGAAGCAGGCTTCCTCGAAGGCTGGACGGCTCAGATCCAGGAGGCATTGGAAAGGCAACATTCGTAGCCCTTCTCCTGCCGCGGCAAAGATTCGCAGGGAATATACTCTTGCTGTCGTTGGAGGGGCAAAGGATCTATCCGTGATCTCCAACTCCCCGAAGGGGCCTCCCTATTCTTCGGTGAGAATCCGATTGTCGACGGACCAGGACGTCGGAGGGAAAAGGATGAGAGACGGTCCGAAGAATGAAAAGGGAAGAAGTGTAGCGATGGGCGGACATGAGAGACGGAATGGAGGGAGGAGAGAGTGGGGGTGGCGCCTCCGGCGATGCTTTGTAAAGTGTCATCTTAGTTTGCCAAAACGTCGTCCTGGGGAGAGATTAGACTGAGAACGATTAGACCTCGGACAATATTTTCTAAAACGTCACGTTAGCACACTAAGGCTTCCCTTTTATAAAGCGTCGTCTTAGTTTAGGGATACTGGGAGGGCTTTCGACGACGCTTTTAGAAAGCGACGTATTAGCTAAGTCGTCAGAGGCCAAATCTTAGCGTCGAATTTCAACGACGCTCATAATCGTCATCTAATCCGAATTTTTTCCGATACTACTAAGAAGCGTCAGCAAATTTTGGCGCGGCGATGCTTCTTTCTTGCGTCTCAGCAACAAAGAGTCGGAGAAACCCATTTTTGCTGTAGTGCATTCATCGACCTGCATAGATCTCAATGCACTTCATCATCTATTATTCATCCACCTGCATAGATCTCAAAGAACTCTATCATCTATCATTCATCCACTTGCACAGATCTCAAAGTGCTTCATTCTTTGTGATCCATCCAACTGCACAAATCTCAAAGTGCTCCATCTTCTATCATTCATCCACATACACATATCTCAAAGCACTCCATCCTCTATCATCCATCCACTTGCACAGATCTCAAAAAACTCCATCCTCTATCATTCATCTGATTGCACATATCTCAAAGCAATCTATCTTTTGTCATAGATCTTAGAGCAATCATAGATCTCAAAACACTCCTTTGTCATAGCTTATCAATCCTTCTCTTTTATTCATGGAAAGCCTAAAAGCCTTCTTAAAAAACTGGTCCTATACCTCATAAAAAAAGCCACCATACCCTCTCCATACAACTTGAATTCAAGTTATTCACTATTGCATCATACTACAGATTTCCGAGTTTGAGATGAAAATTGACTATTGGTCGTCTTGTGATTTCAAAGATTCATGGCTTTGAAAAATTTAGATTTTTTTTTGGCTTGTGGGTAAGGGGAAGAAACTGGATCCTAATAACTTGATGAAGAGATCTTGACTTGATCAGTACTCTTCCTCATGTTAGAAAGGAGCCAGTTTCACTTGTTCTTTTTTAGGTATATTTCAAAAATAATGAATTTGGCAGGCTTTTTATCAACAATGGTTTGTTTGAACTCAATAGACAATAGACTTCTTTCCAATATAAATCAAGATCCTTCTTATGCTTTCATTCTAGACATGGTTGACTAGGACATGTAAACCTATACCGAATCAGGTATATCATGAGCCTTGATTTAACACCTAGATCCCAAATCTAAGTGTGAGATTCATGCTCAAGCCAAGCAAACTAGGAAACCCTTTAAAGCCATTCATAGAAATACCAAACTTCTCGATCTTGTGCATGGCAACAAAAGATTCCTACTAAGGGGAGGAAACTGTTACTCTGCAACCTTCACAGATGACTTCTCCTGTTATCGTTATACTTTGCTTGTGCTATGCCTGAGTTTCTTTTTTCCTTCCATCTCATTTTCATTCTTCCCATGTATCTCTCGATTCTTGCCTAGTTTTATGCAATTGATCTTCCACAAAGTACTACCATACACAGCATTTACAGTTAGGCATATTATGCCAAGTGTACAGCTTTTTATGCAGCTGCCCACTTATATGGTTTCACTGATATGGACTCCTTTAATTTGGCCTTTAAGAATTCCTGCTTTCTTCTTTCATTCATATTAATCCAATCAACAAAATGTTCCATATACATTACTCAATCTCATGGTCATATTATTTGTTGGCCTTTGTGTATCGACCCTCCATGATGCTTTGGTGTTTGATTCATCAGTTGTGAAGATTGGCATACCAATGCTTCTTGTTGTCTCTGCAAACCTAGGTGGTGAAAGACTAATATGATCCACTGAATTTTTTTGGGAAGCTTAGACATGATAGTTTTTGGGAGGCAGAGCCCAGGCCTGAGTCTGATTGGGACGGCCTGAATTTACCCATTTGGGCCAAAATAGATCCACCCGAATTCGATTGAAGTTTAATATTCCATAATATTGCTTCACAAAAAAATAAGCTAGTTAAAAATTAGGTTCTCTCCTATAATACAAGTAAATGATACATGTTACATTATTCTCAGCTAAACCTATTTTAATTTATTATTTACTTTCTTATTATTTTCTCTAAATAACAAAATACAAAAACAAATTAATTCGAGCATACATTTGGGCTTTGTTTCGGGCCACGTTTAGGCTCGAGCTCGGGTTGTGCCCGAAAAACAACTAGGCTCTATATTTAAGCCCAAACTTCGTTTGAACTCTTTCGGGCATAGTCCGAAGCCCTTCTTGGAGTCGGCCCGAGCCTATTTTCAGTTCTAGAAAACTGCCACGGTCCTGAAAACAACTGTGCATGTCTTTTATACAACAATCTTAAAGCTCTCATCCAATATAAAAATGTAGATTTGAGTTTATCATCCATGTTTGTTTTCTGCCATTAAAAGAACCCAACAAGACCTAGAACACCTTAATAGTTCACTTTCTAACAACCAAAATTAAATTCTTAATATAAGGACTTACATCTAAGCCAAACAACTAAGTTCAAGCAAAATTCTAATTGAATGTAGAGCCCAAATTTTGTCACAAATCAAAGATGCAACATGCTGCTTTGCTGCATACCTTGCTATCATGATCATTTTTACATTCTGCTCAGTCGTTGTGTTGCTGTTGCAAATTTGTGGCAGTCAGCTATGAATACCTGCACTGAAACCATTTTCTTTTTCCTTGAGCAGGAAGCAGTTAAACCAATAGCTCCTCTACATGGATTAGTTGCATGAACTTTAGATGTACTGAAGTAACAGCCTTGATATGAAAATCTATACTGCAAGATTGGAGGTCATATTTGAGGCATTCTGAAGTTAGGCATCTTTATCCATTAGCAGATGGTTTCTGTAGCAGTTTTTGCCCCTACTGGCTTATAAGGATACAGTAATGCAAGTTTGACATAAATGGTCCCTGGGATGAAACTAAGCTCTGCTTTGATATAACTAAGAACCAATTTTCCTGACTTCATTGAAGGCAAGTTTACACTTGGTTTGAGGTAGTTGTCTATACTATTTGGATCAATTTTCATCTCTTTCATGCTGCTGTGAAGCTACCAGAAAGCAACAAATTGTTCTCTTTTTGCTGAATATACTGCACATCTTTCTTGCAATGTCTTCAATACTCCAATTGCTTATGTTCAGCACTTCCCTCACTTATTTGGATATTGTTGGGGGGAAAATGGACCGCCCCACAAGTGCAAGCAAAGCACCCAAATCCAACAGCAAGGCCGAGCTCATGAAGGCCGCCGAGCTCAGGAGGCTGCCGAGCTCATCC